>LWCA01000403.1:0-28799 GCA_001642005.1 Intoshia linei | reverse complement strand
TTAATTTGAGTAACGCTACTTTTTTCTCTTCCTTATCATTTGCAAGCGTGACAGCTAATTCAGATTTTTCTATCCAATCCTTTGGATCTTCTCTGAATTTTCTAATCAATCAAACTTATCAAATAATTCTGGTAGTGGTTTCAATATATTGTTCATTTTGAGAATTTATATAAATTGAATTAAAATTGTAACAAAATGTAAGTAAAAACGATTTAGTATTTTTAATTCAAGACGATAAAACAAATAATTAAATAATCCATAGATATCATCTATAGTGAACATATGTTTACTACAATTACAATTATAAGTAATTTAAAGCTATATAATGGCTCATAAAATATAAGAAAAAAAAATTTAAAACTTAATAAACTTAAAAATCTTTTTTATACAATTAAGTCGAGCCACAAAAATAAAAATATAATAACAATTAACAGATGCGTAATTTCTTATAACCACTAGAAACATCTTCACGACCGTGCACGGGATTGGACTCAAGTTTTTCTAATTTTTAATATTCAAAAAAATTTATTTTTTGAATCCTATATTTGAAAAATGAGAGTGCCATTTTCCAAAAATTTAGTCGAGGTTCCTAAGAGGGTCTCCTTGTACGATAGGTATTTATTTGTATATAATATAACATATTTATAAATTCTAATTATATCTCATACTTTTAAACTTACTCGGCAGGTAAACACCAGGTTTTTGGGTAAATGTTGTAATCTGACGGAAATTGTTTATACAGCCTATTTAAATTACGAGCAAGCAAATCTTTGCGACATATTTCGCTCATTCCAGGAAAATGGTTTATTTTCTAAACAATTAAATCAAAACTGAATAAACTAAAAATTAACACTTAAATATTGAATAATAAATAATTATAATTATCTTATTTAAAGGGTTGAAATTTTGGCATATTAGTGTAAAAATGAAATATTTTTTATAAAAAATATTTACATAATATTACAGTGCATATATATTAAAATCGAAAATTTGCATTGATCCATTTATTTTTTTTAAAAAATTATAAATTCTTAATGAATTAGTCAATCTTATCACGTTGGGTAGCGCGTTTAGATTATTATCAATCGAGCATGCTTATATTTGAATTTGGATTTGGTTAGAAAAAGAGAAGAACCGTATATCCGCGTAAAATATTGCATTATTTAAAAAATACAATATTTATTTTTAACAATTTTTAGATAATTTATTTTACATTTCCCTTCAACGGCTGGTTAAAAAAATATTTAAGAATCCTCTCCATTAAGGTTTGGTAAAAAAATAATCTGAAAATTCCCGATTTACAGTTTGTTAAAAAATGTTCATAATATATAATCTTTATAAATTAAAATACTATAAAATGTATTATGAACTGATAATATGAATTGAGACTTATTTGCCGTTTCCCATTCATAATGTTAAATTAATTAATTAAATTTTAATAAACATTTTGCAGCAGGGATTCAGCAAGAGTACTCATTGAATATAAATTGATTCCTGATCAGGGGTGTCAATTATGCGGCCATTGGGCCATTTGCGGCATCCAATTATGGAATGTGCGGCCCGCGTTATAATATAAATGTTTATTTTTTATAACAATTTTTTACACATATTTCTTATTTTACAGTTTTTTCATATATTTTTCATGATTTATTTATTCATTATTACAATTTTTGCACTTATTCCATTTTTATTGTTTCATATTTCATTTTATGAATAAAATTATTATAAATTAATTAAATTTGTTAGTTTTAACATAATTTTTTGAGTAAAGATTTTTTTGTGCGGCCCGCGTAATAATTTTTTTTCACATTTAATCCGTCAAGCAAATTGAGTCTGACACCCCTGTTCCTGATTAATACTTGCAAATAATGAAATAAACGTAGAGTTTTAAATGTAAATAAAATTAATAAAAAAAAGTGATATAAAATTTTCTAGGAATTCTAGGGAGAACGTGGACCGGTGATGAATACCAGATTCGTCTTCTAATTCTTAAATAAAATTGTAAAATGGCCATTGTACTGGAATTACCACATTATTATTAATTTATTTTAATTAATACTTGATAGCGTTTCATGTCCATTACGCGTTCAAGACCAACTGAACAATCGGTCCAGTATAAATTCCAATCTTCATCATCGTCAACTTCTTTAAAACCAAATTTTTTCGAAACACGACGAACTAAATTATTATAATGAAAAAATTAAGGATTGTGCCATCACGTTTTCCATACATTCTATAAAATATACTAAGTCAGGGGTCGGCAACCTTTTGCATCTCGTGGGTCATTTTTTTATATCAAAAAATTATATAGGCCCCTTTTTTGAAAATGTACACATGATATATTTCAATTTTAACTGAAGATAAACAATTCTAGTATATTGAACCAAATAAAATATAGAGCGATTTGAAAATTTAGTTTTAGAATGATTATAATACGCCAATTAAGTAGAAAAGGTTTAAAAGTTGAAAAATGTAAAAATAAATAATTTAAATATTTACTTAAAGGGCCACCAAAATTATTATCTGGGCCACTGGTTTCCGATCCCTGTACTAAATGGTTATGAAAACAATCGTTAGAAAATATGTTAGTAATGTCTTACTTTTCAACACTATACATATACTATATATACTTGTTTAAGTGTTAATAGCCACATATTAACAAAAAAGTATGTGGGACCTATAAAACACTTTTTTAAGAAATGGGGTTCGTGTATCTTAATATTTGAAAATCACTGATATATTGTATACACGTTGAAATTTGTATTATTATAAGTAATATGCGGCGCATAAGTGTTTTGATTTTAAAATTTACAAAACATTTTTTGTGTCTGATTTGTGATTATATGATGATTTGAAAAATTCGCTAATTTTTATTAAATTCTTCATTGAAAATTATTAAATTCACGTAAATGTTTTCAAACATATTAACATTCATGGAAAAATCAATATAAAATCAAGGTTTTGTTAAATTTTAAATGTATTTTATTTTGGAAAAATGGAAAGGATTAATTATACTACCATGTAATACACGGCGTGTATGGGTTGTCAACTTTGATAAAGTATCTAAAGCAGTATTTCTTAACCTTTTTTACATCAATGTGCACCTATAGAATACATAAACTTTTTGGCGCACCTTAAACTAATTTAAGAAAACAATACATCAATATTCGAAAATATTCAAAGATTAAAAACGATAAAAAATAAAATCATAATAATAAAAAAATACTTTTATTTGGTGAACTTAAATTTAGTAAAAAACATTTGTTGTATGATATTTTTGATTTTCAACATATTATACATAAATACATTATTATACTAAATAATACATTAAAAAATGTTCATCAGAGAATTGTTATTGTAAAAGTTTGAAACTAATTTATAAAATAAAAAACAACATTTTTATAGAATAAACCCAAATATCTTTGAGGCGCACCAGTGCGCCGCGGTACACGGGTTAAGAATCACTGATTTAAAGTATCTAAAACAATGTAATTTCAAATGAGACGAATTATAAAAGATTCGCTATTTTGATTTACAAAAATTAAATAGTTGATTGTTCTCAAATTCAAAAATAGAAATAATACATCTGATTACAATGGAAAATTATTGTATTATGTTTTATCCAATGTAATAAATTATATATTATGAAAAAAAATTGACAGAAAGCATTAATTGTTGAATGAAAAGCATTATATTTATTAAAATATAAAATATATAGAATTTGAATCAAGTTTACAATAATTTTGGTTGTTATAAATTGTAAAGTAAAATTGTTTTTTACTGTCAAAAATCAATAAAAAATGTGTTGAGTATATTTGTTGAACTAAAAAACAAACGCATTCTTTATTAAACAATTAAATAATTATAACACTGCATTGCACTCGTTTTGTACCTTATTTTAAAGTTTTTTAGTAATCTAGCGAATAAATTTATATTTTTGAAAGTTTATATTTATATGAAATGGAATAATTAAAAAGGTATTAATTAGTCGGCTATTGAACAGTTACAATGCATAAAAACTATTATTGACCTTTTTTTTAAATTGAATAAATTAAATTACCCGAATCATATTTGCAATTCGCTAGAGAAATGAGTAAAATTCTGAAAATGAATGAATAAATAAAAAAGTAAATTAAAAACTTTTTCCTTTTTTTTCGTCCCTTTTTTGAAGATTTTCGACGGCTAGATACAAAATTAGAAATTTGCTTTGAAGAAATGTCGAAATTGTCTTGTGCACACTTTTTATCTTCGTAGTCATCATTTTCTGCAATTAAAGCTAGATCTACAAAAATAAAATTGTATAAATGTAATAGACAATTTATCTAAATGAAAAAAATTACTTGCAAAATTTTCCGGATAATTTTGATAATCAATCTTTGTATTTATAGAAATATTTATGGAGGGTTTCTCATCATCAACCAATGTTAATTCTTCATTTTGACTATTTGGTAAGGATTCAGATTCAGACATTACTTGATTTCGTGCATAATTAGTATCATTTGTTTTTTCTATATTTAAAATTACATTTGAATCATAATTTGATTCAATGTTGTCATGATTTGGATCCACTTTGTCGTTTTTATCCGCATTATCAAATTCGTAATCAATTTTAAATGAGTCTTGATAATTTGAAAAAATTTCAGTTTGAGCATTTAATGTTTTTAAATCATTATATTTCATAGAGTCATTATCTAATTTACTTTTCAATTCATCTAAATTACAACACGAAGAAAAATCAGAGTCTTCTCTAGCAATTCGTGGGTAGTTATCGCAACTTTCTTTGTCTGTTTTGTTCATCAAATTTTTTATATATTTGTTAAGATAATTTTTGTTTTTTTATAGATTTAAATTCCATCGGAAATATCAAAATATTTGAATTTAAACTATAAAATCATTATAGTCACCATTTATAAAAATAATTAGTAGTTATGTTTCATTTATTCACATATACTTGGTAATGTTCTATAAATTCCATAAATAACGCAGAAAAATTAACACAATAAACTGTAAGCATACCTATTATTAAATGTAACTTTACTAAATGTGAATTTTGTGATTCATAATGAAACATTAATTAATGAATCAACGTATTTTAGATTGGTATTGTCTCATTGATCAATACACTATAAAAAAAACCTAGGCTATTTGAAATTGTATCCAATACACAAAGCTAACAAAGTACAAATACACCAAGTTACTTTTTTGGTTCAGATACATTATTTTATAGTATAAATGACATGAATATCTAAAATTATACATATCATTTTACAATTTTTTATTGCACTTTACAACAATAGATGAACAACTAATTATTAATATTAATTAATTATAATCAAAAATATCTACTTTTACATTGAAAATGCAGAAAATTTAAACATTCATGAAAATTGTTGAAATTACCAGTAAAAATTTTTTCAGATATTTTTTTAACGGTGCACTGTTGGTTGTCGATTTCAGTTTTGGTACATTTGTTCATGTACCACAACTTTATAAATGGAAAAAAATCATAATTTTTTATAATATTCAAACCTTAAGATATTCATAATGTAACAAAAATGTTATACAGGGTTGATCATAATATTATAATAATTTATTTTTACGTATTGATTGGTTAATATTATTTTAATTTAATTATGATTTAATCATCATTTTTCAATTATAAATATGTTCAACTTTTTTATTTGATGTAGTATAATTTAACAGTTGTTTGTCTCTTAAAATTAATATTGTGGTTTAATTAATACAAAATATATAGCCATGAAATGAATATATAAAAAATTATTATAATAATATGATCAACCCTGTATATCCTCAATATACCTTTAAAATAAATAATTAAATAAGTTATATAATATATACTTTAATTATATAGTTCAGGGTGGTCCAAAGCGTGGCTCGCGGGTCGCATACGGCCCACGAAATTTTTTAGTAATATATTTTGTAAAACATGTAAATGATAAAAATTAAAAAATCTGATTGAACTGACTCTTTGTGAAACAGTGTATAGCTCGTTGTAAATTTTTAGCTGGCCACACAGCATTTGCTGGGACGCACAAATGCGCCAGAGCCCCCACTCGTCATGTGTTTGTCATCACTCTGATATAGTTAATATAATAAATAATACACTTGTTAATAAAGTACAAAGTAGTACACTGTACTAGTACAAATTAATATAATGCAGTGCAATATAATCAAAAGTTAAAATTTTCCGTATGTATATGTCGCAGTGTTAGAGTTATATTGTTCTATTTGCATAAATCGAATTTAAAGTTTAAAAGTACTATATTGTCTAAAATATAATTTTTATATTGAAATTTAATTATAGAATTTAGTTTTATAATATTTGTTAAAGTATATTGAAAAGTTTCGTACGATAAAAATAAAAACAAATGTTTTTCAGAACTTAAATTTCACTAATGGAACAGCCTGTCTAACTATTTGATGAAAAAATTGCAAATAGAACATTATTCTATAAAAACTGTTAACATTTAAAATTTTTATTATCAAAATTAATTTTTATCAATTTATATGTTTAAACTATAAAATTCTTTACTCATTGTCCATTTTGATTAACATACTTTTAATATCTTTCTTTTTAGAATCTGTGAGGTTATTTTTAATAGGAATTATATAATTTTGTAAGGAATTATCAAGTCGAGATTTAGTAATTGAACGATTAAATGTACGTTATATCATAAAATAATACATTTTCAAGCTTAATTTTTATGGTAAAATGTAAAAAATATGACATAAAAAACATTTTTCATGAAAAACATCATTTTTGTCAAAAAGTCAAATAGAACATTATAACTTTAACACTGCGATGTGCACAACTCTGTATAAAATTGAATTTCTGTGTTACCGTTTATTAAAAAAAAAAATCATTTTCACGATCAAAACCACAAATTGCCCTTTTTTAAAAAATCAAAATAGTCCTAGAATGTAAAAATGGCCAATTTCTAATATAGGTTTTTGGAGGTTATGTTTTTATTTATATTTCATTTTTCCAAATTGTGTCTTATATGGTCAAAAACACAATTTACTATTTTTTTAAATAAAATCAGCACTAAAATTTAAAAAAACATACATTTTGGGACGCTTTTTAAAATCATTAACATTGTCGTAAATATCAACTTCAGAAACGTACATTTTTATGGTCAAAACCACATATTACCGTTTTTTTATTAAAATGAGTATTTGAAAATGAAAAATTGTGTAGCAATGAAAAAAACTGAAAGAATAAATTTATGAGATTTCCACCCATATCTCTTTATTGGAAATGTGTAGACGTTAAATTCATTTTTTTTAAATTGTAGGATGCATATTTACATTTTAATTTTACTTTTTAATTCAAAAATTTAAAATTTGGTTGATAATATATTAAAAGTTATATTTCACTGGGATTGTGTAGATTTCTGCGGTGGAAATTTTGTATTCATATTAAGAAGAATAAGCTGTATCAGAGAATTTTTTTTTAATTATAGGACCGTTTATTATTTCAATTTTTTTGTTTTAACAAAATAGTTTCGAAATAAAAAAATAGAATATTAAAGTGCTTTTTTGATCATGAAGGCGTCACTTTATTAAATTAAAATTTTTTGTGTGTGTTCACTGGATGTAACTGTATCAGCTGTAATTTTTTTAAAATTCTAGGACTATTTTCATTGTTTCAAAAAGGGCACCTGGGGTTTTAATCGTGAAAATTATCTTTTTGACAACCTTCGTTGAAAATTTTAAAAACTATCCCAGAATTTGTTCTATATATTTTTAGGACACGTTTCATTTGTAAAACATAGAGTAATTTGTGGTTTTGACCATGAAAGCATGCGTTTGTGAGGCTGAGATTTACGACAATGTCAATGATTTTAAAAAACATCCCACAATTTATTTTTAATTAAATTTTTCTGGCTGATTTTATTTATTTAGATATATGATATAATTTTATTTTATGACAAAAGGCAAAATTGGGTTTTTGCCCCTGAAAGAGACAAATTCGAAAACTGAAAAATATATACCAACATCCCTGCGAAAACAACTAAATTAGAAATTGGGTTTTTAAATTCTACGACTGTTAATTTTTTGAATATACGGTAACACGAACACAGACATTCAATTTTATATATATTTTATATTGTAAGTAAAGGAAAAGGATATTTTCATTTAAAATTAATCATACTAAGGTATCAGCACATTAAAATACAATTGGGTGTAGTGTCAAATCATGAATGAAGTAAAAAACTATAGAATATAGTTAAATTTTAGATTATTGCATTATTGGAAATACATTTATCATTTGTATTACAGAAAAAGTAATCAATATGTATTAAATGTTAACTGGTAGTATTCATCGTTAGTAACGATTCGTTACCGTAATTTCCAAATTTAAATATTTGAATTCAGCGAACCGTGACTTTTTTGATTTTATCCTAAATTATAGAAAATTTTATAATATGAAAAAATAAAGTGTTTCAAAGCTAATTAACAGTTAAATTTATTTGGAGTAAAAAAATTAGCAACATATAATTATAGATGTTGTAATATAAAATAATATAATAGTTCAACTTTATCGTGTTTTTGAAATAATGTAATGTTATTATAAATTGATGAATTCCCTAAAAACATAATTTGAAGATTTAAGCGTACCATAGTAAAGTAAATGATACATAGATTTTGTAAATTTAAAAATATTGATAATAAATGATTTGAAACTATTAATTCTGAAATAAAGTTGATAACTTTTTTAATCTAATAAATACATGTTTTCAAAAAACCTTTTACACGTGATTTCATCGTGTGGTTAATAACAATTGATAAATGAATACCGAAAAACCTGATGAAATTAATATAAATTCAAGCCTGGAAGATACCAGTACGCCAAATGTCTACAATTCCGGTATAAACGAAGCTTCCAGCAATTTTGATTCTTTTTCAAACCAAAGCGGATTTATAACAAATAAATTCAACCAGTTTTTGAAATCGAACGATATTAGTCGTTTAAATGCCATTTCTGATAGTAAAATTGCATTTTTAATTGATGCTCAAACCATAATACGCATGAAACCCAATCAAATTGACCGAATGGTGAATGATTTGATAGAACTTTTGTATATACCCTTTGAGGTACATTTCAATTATAGAGTATTTAATTTTTACGATAAATATAATCCAAGCATTTCATCGACAGATAGTGCTCGCTATTCTTCTTTATTTATGAAAATTAAATCAAAAATTTACGAATACAATACTTTCAATGAAGTGAACCAAAAAAATTTAAAAAATTTCAAAAACGCCTTTACAAAACTGACAGAATGGCTTTTATACGCAGAGAATGAAAATTCAAAGTCTACAGTGACGCAAGAAAAAAAGGACGTAAACTTTGCAGTAAACGAAAATTCTTGTCCAATAATAAGTGATGTCGGAAATTCGTACAAAAATAATTACGAATGGGCAAATTCAGTGACTCAATCATCGTGTAATTGGAAAAGATCGATACCTCGAGTACCAATAAACATGCTGACTATCAGAAAAGAAATAATCAAAATTGCTGCTGTTTTAGATTGGAATTCGTTTTCACTTTTATCTCCAATTAAACTGAAAAAAGATAACACCAATCCCAATATCAAATCGCCCAATTCAAGTTTTATGTCAACTTCAAATGGTGATATAGATTTGATAAAATTGTCAAAATCTTTTTTGGAAAACAATAAAATTTCTAAAAATCCTTCCACTTTAAAACTGGTCATTATTGTTTCCAGTTTCCCTAAAACGAAATTACAGTTTGATTTGTTTTGCAAAAAGGAGGTTTCAGATGAAGAACAATTTAGACGAATTTTCGGAAAAGATATTAGTAAGAGAATTTCTGGAAAACAGTCTTGTTTTAATTTAATTTGGTTGGATGTCCAATATCAAAACTGCTTATTTAATAAACCCTTGGTTAAAACAGAACCGTCCAATACCATAGTTTTAAATTTTATATTTTTATTAATTTTTTTTAGGGTAGTGCCATTTTCAGTAAAGTTTTAGCTAAATATGATGGATTATTTATTCCATATACAATTATTGGAGATTCATTAAGTGGAACTCATAAAAATAGTTTATTTAAAACTTTCTTCAATGATATTTTCCCAAATTGTTCTCGATTTAACGAAATGATGATTCAGTGCAATGGTAAAATCAAAAATGTAGATGAAATTTTTGATGATATTCAAGTATACAAAAAACAAAGCATTGCTTTTACCGGTAAAATGTATTATATCGAATTTTTTCGTCGACATTACTTGTATCAAGATATTCAAAAAATGAGCATAGTGTCCATCATTGACAAAAATATTGTTTTGAACGTATTAAAATCACTCAATCTATCTACCAAATCAATTTTTATGATTGATCACCAATATATCACCTTGTGTCACATACTAAGCCAAATGCAATGTTGTTTGGTATTTTTTGAATGAATTATTTAAAAGTTCTTTAAATTTTTTTTCTTAAAACTGACAGGTACCCTTAAATAAAAAATTTAATGTTTTCAATAGGTGGAAATATATTTTTTTGATTTTGTAAACTTTTTTATTATAGAACCTATAAACTAAATTTTTTTACTATAATTTCGTTTATATTCAGATTTTAATATCAAACAATGGAAAATCTCAATACTTGATGAGTCATATGTGTCAAACAACATTTTATTTTTCGGAAATCAACATGCACATATTTTTACAATTAATCAAATGCCAAAGAAAAAAATGTATTTTATTTTATTCAAATTATCATTTTTAGTTTGCAATTATAACCAAGGTACGGAATTATTCAGTGCCAATATTTTCGAATCCTTTGCCAAAAGATTACCTAGCGATTCTTATAAATATTTTTGTAAAAGCTTGTAATAAATTCATATTACTGTTATAATATATTTTAGAAGCAGTAGCGTTATTAAATCCAAATTACAAAAATATAACAAGTCAATTTTTATTCTAGACAAAATTCGAAAAAATGCTTTTAACGAAATTGGTATTTTTTTAAAAAAAATTAAATTAATTTTCATTCTCATTAAGTCAAATAATTTGTACTTTTTAGAAAAAAAGACTAAATCAAAAAATACTAAAACCTCTGTTTATAGTAATAGATCAAACATCATTATGGATAGAGCAAAGTTGAACTTGTGCAGAAATGAAAATTCTAATAGTACTAAAACAATCAAAAGTCCTCGCAGAAAAAATTATTTCAATTTTACTACTTTAACTAGGACTGATTTTGGTATACTTATTTTAATTGACGTATTACAATATTGTGGTAGAAATTGAATTGGACTCTAATTGTGATAGTTTTATTCTATTGTTGCAACACGGATTAAACGATATGCGGGTAAATACTAGTCAATATGTTGAAGATGATGATGGTATCATTAAAAAATTTGACGAAACTGTAAACAAAGTTGAAAAAAAATTAATGGACCAATATTTAAGTGGAAACAAAGAAAGACACGTGGTAATACATTTTATGTAGGGTACGATACTTTTCATTACATATATTTTAGATTAATTTCAAAATTATAAAAAAAATTATGCATCAATACATGACTAGTTGTGAAACTAATTTAAAAAAATTACGTCATATCAGCGATCGCAATCTTTTTTTAATTGAGTAATTTATTAAATTAAATTAAATTATTTGAAATTTTCAAAATTAGATCAAAAATTCAATATCTTATTATTTGCGATAAATTAGTTTTTACATGCCATAATAGTCTTGATCTTGATTTCAAAAGAATATTCGCTCCGGTAAAATGTACATTATATCAATTTTCAACTGTAAATTATTTAGTTGTCTTACATTAATTGTATGGTCACCAGACATTACACTTCCGGGAAGCTAAATTGTTTCATAATGAAGATTGCAAAATTGTTTCATTTTTTAGATTGTATTTTTAATTTTTATCTATTTAGTTATAGTTGTCAAAATAAAAATCTAATGATTCAATTATTGCAATATTTGGACTTGAATATTCCTAAATTTCTTTTACCAAACGATAAAAATGATGATTCGTTTCATAATAATACGCATTTTAATATGATTAACATTCCAACCATCACTAATGTTCCGGAGTAATACTAATTTTCTTTTTTGATGATAATATATTTAATTGCCTTTTAGCAAAAAAAAATTAACAAAAGTATATAAAAGATTTAGCAACTGTGATACACGAGAAATTTTTCTCCCAGTATTTCGTTTTTTTATTTATATTTTATTTTGTTTTAGAAAATTAAATTAAAAAAATCTAGAAATAAAGAGATTGGTATACATTGTTTATGATTTATTCAATTTTTTTAGAAAACCAATTCTTTATGGACTCATATATTTCACCTGTTAAGAATATTGTCAATTTTATATCACCAAAAAAAAGTCAATTTACCAACATATTTTTAAGAAAAAACAAAACACCAAAAAGTAATATTTTTATTTACACTAAGCTTGGTTATTGCGTTGATTAATCATCAACGGAACTGACCAAAGGTCCACTAAATCAAGAGTGGATCATAGCTGCCCGTGGATAAAATCTTGCTCGTGTAGGATGTATTATTTATATATACTATTTGATTAATACAATGCAACCAGGGCTGTGTAAAGGAGACTAGGGCCATATGACTGGCATACTATTCTAAATTAATATATGACGGGACCAATTTTCGTATGATTTTTTGACAATATTGGCGAAATTTTTTTATTCCAGCAGGGTAACACTGAAAAAAAACATTGCCACAAATTAATTAAGCAATGGATACACGAACCAGAGTATTTTTAATGTATAACAATAAATCTAGTTCCAACAGTTTAAAACATGTATGCGTTATAGCAGAGCTTCCCACACGGTTTCTTTATGGAAAATTTTTGAATCCAATTTTAAAAAATTTTGAAGATCCCTTAAAATTCTACAAAATTTTAATCCAAAAATTTTCACATAAAAAACCATACCAAATCTTAGAACCAAAATTATTTTCAAAATTATTAAAAATTTCGTCAAAAAAATTTTCCCTTAAAAAAATCTTACCAAATCTTTACCAAAATTACCTTTAAAATCTTTAAAAATTGGATCAAAAAAAACTTCCCTTAAAAACCCTATCAATTTTTGATCCTAAGTTATCTTCAGAATTTTCCTTCAAAATTAAAGGAACCCACAAAAATTTGTTTAAAAAATCTATGATTATTTCGCTCTTACAATACTCAACTGAATGTTCGTCAACAAATTTTGATAAAAAACGTAATAAATTGACTATTGAGAGGTTGAGGCTAACCTATTAAATGTTTTCACGGACCGCAATTTGGGAAGCGCTGCGTTGTAGGGTAAAAAATAAGTTTTATTTCTAGGTCGAATTCATATTGTGTATACTAATTTTACATTTTACCCGAAGGAACCATCTATTTTATCCATTCTAACAAAACTCGTATTGTAAAATGAAAATTTTGCACTGGACATGTAAATAATTAATAAGTTAACTCTTTACACCACACCGTCGGCAATATTATTTTTTAATATTAGCTATAATTCTCATTTTTACATGTTTAATTTGCTATTATAGAACACCATGTACTTCGCACAAAGTATGTTGCTGATACGCCAACTAAATTGAAAAGAAAATATTCTAAATTAATTATTGAAGATGAAGACGATGTAGTTATCGAAGAAAGTCCATTAAAACATTACGACGCTAAAACTAATCGTATAAACTTTTTTAACTAATAAAACATAATATATTTATTATTTTTAGTTTTCTGTGGTATACATTAAATTTAGGTCGTTTATCTGTAATTCGAAGCCCTAAACGAAAATCAATCAAATGCGCTGCGAGTGGTTTTACTCCAACTAAATTTTATTCTTTAAATCACTCTAATCAAAATTACAAGGACGAATCAAAAACATGCGAATCTTTTAACAAAATGAAAACTCGACTAGCTAATCACATGTCTGAATTTTCATCGCCAGTAAAACTGAACGAATCTAGTAAATCCATGTTTAACCAAGTATTTCAATCTAATGAAGAAAATAAGCCAGTTAGAAATATTTACAAAATCCCGACATTTATGGATAGAATGAATGAGGAATACGACGAAGTAGTCGATCAAAAAGAATTTGAAGATAAAATGGGAAAAATCAATCAAAACTTGAAATCAACACCGAAACATTCAAATAGAATTATGGATGTTTCTCCTCCTCAACCTGATATTTACGACGACAATGCTATTCTTGTAGATGAAAGCTTTACGAATAGTCGATTTGACGCCTGATTATTACAAACAAATTGTATTTCTTTTTTGTTTCAGTTTATATTTTTTGTTGATTTGTGAATGTAAATTTTCAGTAAATCTTTAAAATGAATAGCATGTATTATGATTGATGTGTAATTTTATATCGTGTTGTTTAGTCTGGGTTTATTAAATATGTATCTATTTATACGTTTAATTTTAATTTTAATTCTATTTTCTAATTCAATCTCATATAATGTACAAAGTGAGTAATCTTGACAAAATAACTTTTAGAATAAAAGGAATGATTGCGAAAATGGAAAATACCACAACATTTTTAAAATATGCATTTGTCATGTAAGTATAGTTATACATTTTTTTTACATTGTAGCAAGGCTATACTGGAGATGACTGCAAAATTTGTGGACCGAATTACTACAAAGTAATTAATGGTTCCAAAGATTTAATATGCAAGAAATGTCAATGTAATAGGAAATCAGACCAGTGTCACAGTACCAAATCACCATATTATGTAACAATTTTTCATATTTAACATTAATATTTTTTAAACAGATGACCATTTATGATGATAAAAATAATCATATTTTTAAAAATCAAGTTTACTTTAACGATTCTATCACGCGTTTGATTCATAAGAATATCGGAAATTTTCAATATAAATATTGGAAAGTAGACAAATATTTTTTTAACAATTTGATAGCCTTTAATGGAGGAAAAATTTCAATTTATTTTGATATTCCTTATGACGAATCAAATAATCTAGCTGATAATAGATATTTCGTTATACTCGAGGTAACATTATACAAATATTATTAAATTTGAGACTAATAGACAAGCTACCTAGTTTATGGAGTTTTCGATATAAATTACGCTTCCACTAATCTCATTTACTCTATGAATTTGCAGTTAATACCGGTTATTTTTTATTTTTGATATTACAGTAAGCGTTGGAATAAGCATACCCTCCTATATTAGTAGTGTAGTTTTAACATTTTTTAGTACATGTAGAATAGGGTGTCACACCCATCAAAGAATCAAGGGCAATTATAACTAAAAGTGTGTATTTTTAAAATAGTGTTTAAAATTTTCAATGCAAACATGACTAACAAGATTGTAAATGTTTTGTATTTGAATGAATTTATTATACTGTAAATAACCAGAATTCGAGAAATTAAATCGTTAATAAAATTCAAAACAATTGAGCTAGAAAAAATTTAAAAAAATAAACGGTATAACTAAACATGGAGAACAGTATTATAAAGGCGGTACCACGTTTAAAAGCTCAAACGCCGATTTCCGCTAAAATAAAGTTCAGTTTTAATTTCTTCATAATATTTATACAGTGATATTTAAAATGACAAACGCAATTCGAATAGATAGCGTTAAATATTTTTGATTGCGAATTAGTTTTTCTATTTTAAAAATACACACTTTTAGTGCTAATTGGCCATCGAATTCTAAAATTTTCCAAAAAATGTGACACCCTAATGTAGAAGGAATAAATTATTTTTGTAATATAAAAAGTCCAAAAGTATCTTTATTGCAATTCTATTTTGATTCAATCTAAAAATATTCGAATTTTAAAATAAAGCACACATTCAATGTAGAAGATACCTTTTTTAATCCTTTACAATGTACATTTAATACGTATAGTACTACCATTATAAAATTATTCCTAATATGAAAATAAAAAACACCCAATGAAAATTAAAGAAAATAATTATATTGTTTAGATGTATTGTAACAGTCTGTCAGTTACAAAGTAGGTAACAAAAAGTGAAAAAATTAAGAAAATATTTTTAATAAATTTTTCTGATACTGACATTCAGACACGCGAAATGACAGAGTATTAATGTTCAAGAGAAATAAACTATAACGCATAATTTACCATTATTTTTTGGGAATATGGCATTTTAACATGTGGACCAAGGTATAAAAAAATATAAATCACTCCCCTAGATTGTGCTAAAAAATTGTGTGGTTCATATTAACGAATACGGTATAAATCATTTAATAACTTTAAAAATAATATATTTTTTAATTAATCAAATAGAACAATTTTAAATCTTTGACTGGAGAGAAAATAACCGCTCGACAATTTTCTTTTATCCTTATGAATATAAAATACATGTATTTTCAAGTTATTTCGAGTTCTGTTTACGAAGCAAAATACATACGTGTATCTCAACCGGATTTAGGCAAAATTCGTGTTACGTGTATTTGTCCATCTGGTTATATAGGGAATTTTTGCCAGGTAATTATATTATAGTTTAATACATGTAACTCTGTTTAACACGATTAATTAGTCTTGGATGACGCCTAACTAACTTAATTTAAAATGCAATTAACCAAGTAGTGTGGTAAATTCTCCACATTTCCCAAATTTAACATATTAGCGTAGTGTAGTACAATGGTTCTCAAATGGGATCTAGATCCAACCAAGTCTTAAGGAGTCTAAAATTTCACAATATCAAGTTTTTTATCTTTGTTAATTTAAATTTGACATGTAAGACTACAATGATAATAATACATAATAATATATAAATAAATTTTTTAATAATAATGGAGTTTAGTATATTTTAATACAACTTATCTTAATTTTAATATATTTAGTGGTTCTATTTTTTGAAATCATTGGTTTAAATATCAAAATAAAATAGACCCAGAAATAAGAGGTTAAATTTGATAATTAAAACCCTCTTTTCAGATAGATGAGACCTACTAAGAAAAACTTAATTTTTATATTTCCTAAATCATCAAATTAGGTACTATTCGAGCATCACTTTTACTATTATATGGAAATAGTGTTTAATTGCAATTATTAAACTTTTATGTAATACATATTTATATATTTTAGATATGTGATAGTAATTATTATCAAGATTGTCAAAATAACATCTGTCATTGTAAAATATGTAATTATAGGCATAATTGCATTGTATATTAATGATTAGTATTGTGATAATATTATTTTAGAATTGTCATTTAATTAAACACAGAAATTATTGTAATGGGTGCAATAGTTTTTTACTCAATGAAAAATGTCTGAATGGTAAAATTTTACATATTAGCAGAGATAAGAACCTTCATCATATACCTCACTTGATTTGAAATTTATTATTGTAATGTGTGTTCATTGTTTATTATTTCAGAAATAAATATGATACATGATGGAAACCTATTTATATCATAAGGTAGAGAGTTTCTACCAGAGACATAGTAGTCTATATTATGATGAATATTACTATTTTTTCAAATTCATTTGGACCAACAGATATCAATTACGTATAAAGCAGTAGTTCCCGATTAGGGGTATCTGGACTCCTTAGGTCCAAAACTATATGTCTGGGGTCCGTGAGGTTCAAATAAAATATAAAAAAATTATCAACTTTTCTTTATGTTTATAGGAGAATTTTTAATATTTATTACAGAATTTCCAGATGTTTGCAATTTATCCCAAAGCCTATACGACCACTAAAATTTTTATTTCAAAAACCCCACTTTTATTCCACCATTAATATCATGTACAGTATCATAAGTGTTAATAAAAAATACCACTTCAAGCACCCAGGGAAAAATCCACGTAATCCAACCACAATATAAAAAATCCCTTTTTTCCCATATTTTTTTGAAAAACGATTTACCAAATCTTATGAGAAAAAACCTATTTTTTCATAAATATTTTATATTTCCTGTTTCCTTTAAGGTCCAAAAAATAAATATTTTGAAATCGGGGGACGTACACTAATTTAAATAGGGAACCACTGCTGACTCTTTACTAAAGAGTCTTGAACTACGCAAGAGACCCATGATAAAGTGATGATTATGCAATTTATAATATATTTATAATGATAATTTATATGTATATCATTTTTGTGGGTTAATTTTTCTAAATTTTGATTTAACTTGATAACATTATGGTTATGTTAAGAAATTTTTTAATTGTAAATAATCCTCAGAACTTTGATACGTTTAAAAAACTTAAAATTGGCTACATTTTACATTGATATGACAAGTTAGGTGAGTGTGGTCTTAAGTAAATTTTAAATAATTTTCTAAGGGACCGAGAAATATTTTAAAGTTTAAGGACTAATGCTCTATTTCAGAGTGCTCCAAACATATGGCGAGTGAAGGTCAAACTTAAATTTTACAAATTTGGCGGACTGCACATTAAAAATTTTTTTACATAATTATTTCATTATTCCTTCCCTCTTAGTTTTCTAATCATTAATTCCAATTTAAAAATAATTTATCTCACTTGCACTGTTAATTTACCTAACACAAATATTTATTAAAGTTTACTGAAATTATCAATACTCTTTGACTATTCATTGATCATTGCAGTTATGTCGATTTTCTTTGTTGATTTTTGTAATAAAGCATTAAGTGTCTCATCAGTAGTGCCAGTATAAGACGAAAAAGTTAACATTTCACAGATTAACCGGAAAATTATTATAAGTATCATGATATGAATATTACGCAAATTAAAAATATAATTAGTATTTTATTTGGTCATAATATTACAAAAGGTTCTAAATGTTAGAATTATTATAGTAAAGTACAAAAATAACAAGTTGAGAATAATTAGTACACAAATACGGAATTATTTCTAAAAAAATTAAATTAATGATAGGTAATGTGATAATTATGATATTTCTGTAAACCAAAGTTTTTAAAACGGTGGATCCTGGCGAATTTGTGCGTCCCAGAAAATGTTATGTCAACCCAGTTAAAAATTGAAAACGAGCCATGTACCGTTTCACAAGAGTCAATTAAATCAGATTATTTTTTTTTCCAAAATAAATTTTTTTCTTAAATTATTACATTTTTATTAAGATAAAATCTGATTGCAATTCACACAACTCGAATTGCAGATTGTGTGACATATTTATAATTTCTACATCCATATAATTATTCAAAAGCTCCAATTTAGGCTTAATAAAATCACAATAGAAAATCTAGTTCGAAGTTGCACATCAATATTTAATCATATATTTATTTTTTATTATTTACCCGTATTTCAGAATATATTACTAAGAAATTTTGGTCCACAAACCTTGGTATAACGAACTAACGATACATTTTGGTATCAACTTAAATTTAAAATGTTTAAGATGAATCTGAGGACATTTCAATTATTGGTCCTACAGTTATTGATTTAAACGAAGGACAGGATTTTAATATACTATGTCAATCCAAGTATAAGGTAATTATTAAATATAATCAAACATTTTACATTTATAGATACATCCAGTTTGGTACCTTAATTCAAAAAAAATGATTTCATATAAAGGAAATTTAAAATTAGTTAATGTTTCTAATAAAGATGCAGGTAAATATCAATGCGAAATTGACGAAATTGCAAAAATAAGGAAAGATGTGAAAATTTATGTTAATGGTAATATTAAAAATACACTTTACAAGTTTATATTTTTAATATCATCAAGAATTTACTAAACCACGCATATACTTGAACCAAACAAATTATTACGCAGCTATGGAAGAATCTATAAAAATTGAATGTCTGGCAAAGGGAAACTCAGAGCCTTTTATATTTTGGGAAAGAAATAAAACTATGGCAAGTTCAACTAAAATATTGAAAATAAAAAAGTTTTCCATTTTACATTCTGGAGCATACACTTGCCACGCTCACAATCAAAATGGGAACATGTCTAAAGAAATTCATATACAATTAAAAATAAGTAACGTACAATTTTTATGATTTGTTACATTTGAAATTTAGATTCTTATCCAACTCTAACTACTAATGCAATTTTATCTGAAAATGTAGAATTAACCATTTTACCTAATAATGTAACTGTTTACGAGGGAAATGGTGTAACACTAACGTGTGTTGTTGATAAAACGTATATAAAATATGTAAAATGGAAAAAATGTGACGGATATATGCCAAAAAGTTATTTCCATTGAATTTTACATTTTATTTATCAATTTAGAATTTTCAATCGACAAAAATGTTTTGTATTTATATAATTTAAAAAACCAAGATAGTGGAAAATTTTCTTGTTTTCTAAAAAATTTAAATTTAATCAAGTATTCATATTCAAATGTTCATGTTATGAAAAAGAAAGGTTAAATAAATTAATAAAAAAAATTGACTATTATTTTTCAATTTATCCATATAGAATTCTTACAAATGGAATTAATAAAATCTCAATATTTTTTGAATATTGGAGAAAGTGTTAATATAGATTGTATGGTATATGGTCATCCAAAACCAACTGTAAAATGGTATAAACTGGAAAATAAATCAGTACAACTTGTGGTTTGGTGTATTTATATTAACATATATTTTTAGTCATCAAGATCGTTATTAAACCTAAACAATGCAAAATATCAAGATTCAGGAAATTATATTTGTCAGTCTTTCAATACATACGACAGTATTACGAAATCTATAGTTATTCGTGTTTTGGGTATTGCACAATTTATGCAATTTGTATATAAAATATTAAAATATAAAATTAAATTTAAAATTTAAATTTTTTATTGTTTTAGAATTTAAATCAATGAATTTTGATTCAGAGTCGAATATGAAAATACAATTCATTATCAAAAATTCTTTTGATTTACATTTTAAAATAAAATTTTTAAATTTATTACAAAATGTGGTAATTCTCTCGGTACTATCCAATGAAAAAGCATTCGTACAAAATCATGTTCAATTAAGTTTATTTGATGGGTTAATAACTCTATCCTTCATTTGTGGAAAAGGTTATACTATTAATATTAAAATTTTAATACATTAATCCATTTAAGAATAGGTTTGGGTATCGTTCAAAACTTGAAAAAAGTAACTACGAAAGATTTTACAATAATAAATATAAATATTATGGATAATCGAGCGTACATGTTAATAAACGAAGCTATTTTTAAAGGTGCATATTTCCATAATTGAATATTACTTTCGTATTTGTAGGTTATGCCCCAGGGAATTGTAGTTTTGGTCAATATAAAAATTCTTTATTATTATTTGGTTATTCAAATAATATCAATTATATGCAATTGTATGAACCACTTGAAGTAACAGGTTTCACTGGATGCATTATGAATAGGGTAATGTTTATAAATTATAATTTTAATTACTTGTATTAGGTGATTTTGAACAAAAACAATTTTAATTTAAAAGACTATAAAACACAAAATGTAAACCAATGCGATTCGAATTGTATGTGTAGTATAAAACAAGAATACAATAATATTTTTGTCGAATTAAATCATATTCGCCTACCATATAATCAAAATTTATGCCATTTTAAAGATAGTACATTATTTAAATTTTAATTCTTTAATTTCCAAATTATTTTAGTTTCATGTTATAATAATGGATATTTGTTAAAACGAGTATACCCTTGCCATTATAATTACAAATCTACATGTCAATGCAAAATAGGTTATGGTGATCAATTTTGCGAAAAAGGTATGAATGTATACAGTAAATTTATCGTAAAATATTTTTTACTAACCGAGATATGAAATGTAGAGTCAAGAGTGTGCAAAATATAAAAAAAATTTAACCCGTCATAACCTTTAAAGTTTACTAAATTAAATTTTTAAAATATTTGTGTGGAAACTAAATCATTTTTATAAAACTAAATTCACTACAATTTAATTTATTCTCAGGATTTTGAAGGGTTTAAACTGATCAATTTTATGTAAAAAATTTAGAAATTTTAACACATGAAACTCATTGGAAATTTAACAAATTTGCTAGAATTCATTTTAATGATATTCAGTATTTATCTTCAAATGACTTCATTTTTGAAATTATTAATGAAATGAAAAATGGAATATTGTTTTTGATGCAGATTTTCAATGTTGACAATCTAGATCCAAAAAATCAACGATATAATTTAAAAAATATTATTGTTTATTTGAAAAATTCAATGTTATTTATAGAGTAAGTTTAATTCATATACATTAGGGTGTCCACTTTTTAAACTTTCCGTTGAATCAACCAAAGTATATTTTACTGAGCGTTCAAAATGTAATTTAGAACACAAATTACCGATTAAATTTTATCTAGTTTTGTAATTTCCTTCGCCTATTTTTTTTTAAACCTTTTTTAAAAACATGACAGAAGAACTTTATTATTTTTCATGTTTTTATACCTATATACATTTAAATGATATTTAAATAAGGTAAAATGACTATTACATGAATGACTCCACAATAAAAACCCATCATGGCCAAAATTATACCTTGACAAAAATCCCTTTTTAAAATACAAAAAAAATTAAATTTTTTCGAATGCTAAATTATTAAAAAAAATAATTTACAAAAATTTTTTGGCATTTTTTCCTAAAAAAAATTTCAATAATGGTGTTTCGCATATTATTTGTTGACAAGAACTGCATGTTATACATTTTATTTAAACAATGTTAAAAATTCATAATGTACGAACAATTAATTGCAACTGTTCCTCTTTTTTGGTTAATCGAAAAGCTCTTTTAATTTTTGCTATGGCTCTTTCTGCTGCATCGTTTACAACAGGCGCGTTTCCAATTGGAGAGCAATCCATCTTATTGTATACGTCATACTTTGGTAATTGATTTTGGTAAAGTGGTAATTTATATAAAAATTTACAAAAAAATCTTGTTTTCTTAAGTTCATTTTCAGAATAATTTCAGAATTTAAGTTTTTTACTTTTTATTATGAATTTTGATATTGAAAACTTCTTTCCTTTGGGGCAACTTCAAACAAAGATTTTATATATTTTTTTGCAATATACTGATTTCTATATCCATTTAATCATTTTGTATGCTAAAGTTCTTAAAAATTATGAAATTTCAAAATTGTGAAACACCCTAATGTACATGTACTTATTTATACTATCTTTATTCATACACGACTATTATCTAATAACACAGTTCAACATTTTTCTATTTTATATCAGTTTGTAGCTGATACGATATCGAATGATGTGGGTCACTCTATTTGGTCAGATGGATGTTTAAAGATATAATAGGAATAAAATACTATTTTAAATTATAATTACAAGAAAATTAAATGTACAATACATTTATTATATTTACATTATATTACATTCATGCATATTTATGTGACTGTTGATTGTCATCTTAAATAGACTAATTGACCTATAAAAATGTTATCAATTCTTCCCAAAAATTGGTTAGTGGTAGTATACGTACTGTAGGTATCTACCAAAAAATTTTTTTACTACATTTACAGTATTTTAAAATTTAGTCTGTGGCATTCCTCTTATTCTTTACAAAAAGTAGTATTTTTGAAATAATGATTTCTACATTTATTAGTGATATGATTTAACGGACTCAATTTCTAATTATATATGTTGCGATAAAACATCACCCTCGAAAAACTAATAGGAATATAACATTTTTAAAACTCGACTCATCTTACGTTCTTAAATAAACTGTAACAGACAAACAGACATACATTTTGTACAACGAAATAAATTTTGTGACCCTGTTTTACATCGTCATACATTTTTTAAAAGTTTTTAATGAATGTACTAATGTATACTTGAAAATTTTGGAAAAACACTTAGTTGTTGATTTGTTATTTAAACTGGGTTCGTTACTGCAAAAATTATATGTAAAACCAATTGGCATTTTATAAAATATTTAGTTATTGCTATGAATCAAAATGCAGCAGTTTAATTCATAATGATCTATTAAATTACAAAATTAAACAAGAATTTACGATAAAAATGTAAATTTTTTTATATATCCATTAATAATACAAAAATATGCACATTTGACTCATAATCATATTGCGAAATAAAATTTTCGCAAACGAATTGTAGTACCATATACCCCTACCATCTCTTTAAGGATTTTAATTTGAAATTTTTAATTTAACACACAAAATATATGATATTCAAGAATTACGTTTTTAATGCATAATTTAGAAAAATGAGGGTCTCATTATACAAATTATTATTTATTATTATTAAAGAGGGCCTTATATATATATTAATAATTATATTGCTTATTATTATTACTTATATTACAAATTACTTATTATATATACGCATTATATACTAGGCCCGAAGAGAGCTTAGGTACAATATGTTCCATATTAATATGACATATTGTATTAAAATTTTATAATTTAGATCAAATAATTTGTCAATTAATATAAATGGATATGTAGAGAGTTCAAAAATTGAAATATTGCAAAATTCACCCATGTCATATTTGAAAGGGAATCTACACCTTGGAGGTATTGTACAAGACCTAGAAAACTACGCATTAGAATATTACCAATATATGGAATGGTTTAAAGGCTGCATTATAAACTTTACAATAAATGACGTACATCTAAAATTAAAAGACAGTTATCTCGCTGAGAATATTAAAGCATGTTGATATAATAAATTTTGATGGATAAAAATTTTCAGAGGTCAAATAATAATAATTCTACCCATTTTATAATACACTAGATTGGCTGTTTTGTACTACGTACAAACAGCACCTAGTCTGCCGAGGGCACTCTTTTATTATACCAAAAAAATTCACGTTGAAAATCTAACTTAAAAATTCTACTATTCACTATTATCAATCCCCGTAGCCTAGTTCTACCGAGGGAACATTTTTATACTACCAAAAAATAAATTTACATACTACGTACAAACAGGACCTAGCTCTGCCGAGAGCACATTTTTATTATACTTAAAAAATAAATTCACGTTGAAAATCTAACTTAAAAATCCTACTATTCACTATTATCAATCTTTTAAAAGAGTGGTCCCAAATTTTGTTTCAGGTGGAACCGTCATATCACATTACTTTTTACTTTAAAGAATTATTTCCATCTTAATTTTTTTTGTTAACATTTGCGTAAAGAATTTTAAAAACAATTATCCCATTTTTTTCATCTTAATTTTTTTTGTTAACATTTGCGTAAAGAATTTTAAAAACAATTATTATTCCATTTTTTTAATTTATTAGACAGAATGTGTATATAATATTAAAAATAAAATAAAAACAGTCCAATCCCAAATTTTGTCAAAATAGCATAAATTCCAGAAAAAATAAAATTATAAAAACCTATTTTGTCAATTTCAATGTGATGATATATATTCAAAACCAATTTAATAAATACTTAAAAATACCAATTGTGTATCAATAATTTTTATTGAATAATTAATTTTACCATTATTGCAAAGGATTGTAATATAAAAATAATTGATGTTAAAAATGTGTCCATACTTTTGGCCTTTTTTCTTGTGAATGTTACTTATCTTTTTAGCATTTTCAAATTAAGTTAAATTAAGTTAGGATCAAAACTTTTATAAATTCGTTGCCGTAGATGTTCAAAATGTTTGGAAAATGAAAATTTGAAATTTAATAATTGCGTAGCAATGAAAAAAATTCCAAAGGAATGAATTATATAGATTTTCACCCATATTTCTTGACTGGAAATATGTAGACGTACAATCCACATTTTTTTTCAAATTGTAGGATCAATATTTACATTTTCAATTTTTGATTTTAATTAAAATATTGGTTGATAATATATTAAAAATTATTTTTCATTTGAAATTCTAGGGCTGTTTTCAAAAAAAAAAAAGGAAGGGAATTTGGGATTTTGGCCATGAAGAAATAATTTTTTGAAATTTAAATTTATGATAATGTTTATGATTTTAAATCGGCATCAGCGTATATATTTTTTGAAATTCTCCAACTCGTTTAATTTTCAAAAAGATGGACAACAGGGGTTTTTGACCCTTAAGATGTGAAATTGGGAGGTTGAAATTTATATTATTATACGTCCCGGAAAAAATTAAAATTGAAATCTTTAAAAAATTCTAAGAGTGCTAGTTATTTCAATAAAGTAGGACCCACACACAGACAGACAAACAAAAATCGCGTCGCATATTATATAAGTTAAAATTTATAAAAAATATAATTTCTTTAACAATAAATGTACAATATGAAAATCAAGATTCAATTTTTGTGATTGAATTTGTTGCATAATCAATTTTGTATACAGTGTCATTTGCAGGGTTAATGTTTAATTCGATTAAACTCTTTTTTTTATATTTCATTGTTCCAGTTAATTTGATATTGCAATCATTTTGAAGATGCATATCATTTTTTGTACAAGTGCAGCGAATGTAGTAAGGTCTAGAATAGAAGGGTAGTTTGATTTTTATTTTTTCTAAAATGAGAGGATAATTGTTTTCAAAAAAATACCCATTGTCCATGGTAATCATACCAATTTTACCATCCAAATTTGGCAATGAAATACCATAACAAACTAGAAAAATTGATTCAAAAATTGGAGATAGTATAGTTTCAATTTCAAAAGTTGATACGTTTTCTCCTTTATACCTATAAGTGTCACCTAATCTGTCTACAAAATAAAGAAAGCCATATTTATCCATTCGAAATATATCATCAGAGTTTAAATAAACATCTCCATAATTGAAAACATTATTCAAGAGTTTCTTGTTAGAAGAACTAGAATCCGTATATCCGTCATAATTGAGTAATTTTGGTTTTAATAAATTACCCATTAATGTATTTGCATTCACTGATGAAATCAATAGACCGTTTTCATTCGCGTTTACCTTTAGATTATGTTTATAAAAATCATAATCATTATCTAGCACAAGTTTGCTGTATTTTTCATAATTTATGAGACAATAAGGTGTTGCTATTGGCAAAATTTTAGTAACAAATCCACAAGATCCAACTACACCACTAAAATTTAAACAACTTGCTGTTCCCTCTGTAGAACCGTAAAATTCAAAAATTCTTTTTATATTATATTTAATTTGAAATTTTTCCCATATATCCTTTTTTAATCCGTTTCCTAAAGCAATTCTTATTGAATTGAGATTTGTATTTTTAGTGTCGATATTTAATAAATATCTACAAATTTCACCAATATATATGAAAATGGTCGGTTCATATCTCGTTATATCATTTACAAAATTTGACTTGGAAAATTTTGGCCTAGAAATAATAGTACAGCCGACCAATAACATGTGACCAACTACGAAATATAAAGAAGATGCATGATAAAAAGGTAGTACGTTATAAATAATATCTGAAGAATTTGAAAAATTGCACGTAGAAAAAATGCTTGCTCCAAAAATGTATCGCAGAGTAGAAATTTTTGCAGCTTTAGGCATTCCTGTTGTACCAGAGGTAAATATGTACATAATAATTTCATTACAATGTTTTGGTATATATAAAGGGGAATGTCGTTTATTTTCACAAATATTTTCAATTTTATGGAACTCATTATTTAAAATATTTGCAAAAATGGCATAATTTTCAACTATTTCTACATTGAACAAATTTAGATTGTGTGAAAATTTTCCAATAAAAATTTCGTTTTTAATTTCATTCAATATTTCTTTATCTAAACATTCGCAAATTAAAAAATTTGCTTTACAACTAGAGACACATTGAATAATTTGTTCCTTCTTCAAATTTGTGTTAATTAAAGCTACCTTTGCACCAATCTTATTTAGAGCTAAAATCATAGAAATGAAATGTACATTATTTGAATAGTACAAAGCAACTACAGATGTAGAATCTATATTGTTTATATTTAAAAGGTAAGCATATTCCTGAACAAAGTGATATAGATTTTGAAAAGTGAAAGATTGTTTTGTAGAAACGTCTATAAACGCAATTTTTGCAGAATTTTCTTTACAAGTTTCCGAAAAATACATGTAAAGACTCTTATTTTCTTTTTGAATTTTATGTTTGTACCATCCTATTTTCAACACATATCTTAAAGCTTTCAAATCTCTGAAAAATGTATTTCTTATTATATCTCCAAATTCTATCATCTCATGTGTCCATTTGAATATTTTGACGATCAAATTCAATATACCAATCCAAATAAATTTAATTATTTTAAGTATCATTATTCGTCGGAATATTAATGTAATTACGAGCAAAATAAACAGTATCTTACAATATATTGCTGGATCATTATAATTAAAAATTGTCCCGTAAACGTTATTTCGTACTTGCATGTTTTAAGGTTACGTATTATATTTAATTGGATCATCCATTATATTCAGTTTCACTTTAAAACTTTCATAAATAAACAACAAAATTCAATTTATTCAATACTGCCCATATGATTCTTATAATTCACTATGCAAAAATGTGTTAGGTGTTGTCAGTAAGTACATTTAGCAAAATAAATACAGAAAAAGTTATGTTTTAGGTTAAATAGGTTATTCTGGTTCAGTCACTGAACTTTAGTGCAGGATACATATATATTCATTTTCAATTTTTACTTATATTGTCTTAGAAGCATTAAAAATTTTTGAGAATCACAAGCATCGTTGCATTCGGTTTATATTTGACAAATTAGGCATTTATATATTTAGAAAAATTTGAAAAATAGATAAAAAATAGCTACCGGTTATTCTCGATATCTTACACACACGATATTTAGACAAAATCTGAAGTTTATTTTTCTTTGTAATTTGTAAATTTCAAATTTGTAAAGTTACTATCATTTAATTTTGTCCATAATGTATTTAAATATATCACAAAAAC
>LWCA01000778.1:0-18435 GCA_001642005.1 Intoshia linei | reverse complement strand
GTATTTAAACGATTTAATTTGTGTTGACTAGTCAATAAATGAGGAACCCAAATCGAGATTAATTGGAGATTTTATCAATTCCTCTTTAATTTTGTCTTCATCTACTAGACTAGGTCTACCGGAACGTTGGACATTTTCTAGGTTATAATTGTTTTGTCTGAACTTTAAGAACCATCTTTGAGTTTTTCATATGTTGATAGCATCTTTGCATAAACATTACATATATTTTCATTAGTTTCCGATACGGTATGCCCCATATGAAACTCATAAAGTAAAATATGTCTGATATGACCATCATAATCTTCTACTTGTTTCTCTAAATACTATTAAAAATATGTTTGTCATCGGAAATTACTCTTTCATCGAATACACATTTTGTCCATATTTCGTAAAAATAAAAAAATAACGCACTTACAGTAAATATTCGTAAAGATATAATGATTTATAATAAAGTTACAATAAAAACGACATTACTTATGAAACGACCTAATAAATTTAACTTAATTTTAGAAAATTATACTCTTAAAGATATTCTGTTTGAAAACAAGTATGCTTTCAAACTGGAAAAAACTTTAAAGTTATTTCGTTCAAACCGGAATATATTACATTCAAAAGTATTTTATTTGTTACCCAACACTATTCCACCTCAATATGTACTTAAAAGTGATATTTTTAATAATTTAGTGCAGTGGTCATTGACCACTAAACGCTTAAACCGGTGGTTGGATTAACTCAAAATAAAAATTACAAGATTTGCAATCAGATAAAGAATGATATGCTTTAAATTTAAGACTGATTTTTCTATCTAATATATTAATTATTCGAATATTATCAAGTTTTTAATGGTCTAAGAGTGATTATGTAATAAATCGTAATATAAATATGAAAATGATACAATACCGGTATTTTCTACTTTTAATTAACATTGATAAGTGGATTTATTTAAAAAAAAATGTGTTTATAGTTTGGTGGTCACTGAATTAATGAATTAATTTAAGTATCATTTTTATTATTTTTTAAGATTTAATAAAAATGATTGGCGGGAAATGTTTACAAGCTAAGCCAAATAAAAAGAATAATGACATTCAATTTTCTATTTTATCAAAAGATAAACGAAAATTATTGAAAAATGCAAACAATTCCAAATTCGATCAAGAAATCTTTGAATTTAAAAAACGGGGCATTAAATGTTATGACTCTGAATTAATCTTATCTGCCATTTTATCTCACAAAGTTGAATGGAATGTATATTTAATGTAAATGTGACCAAATATATATTTAAATTTTATTTGCTATAATATATTATATTGAACTAAATATAATTCATCAAATTATTCATCCTCACTATTTAACTGACTGCATAACGAACTCGATCTAAATATTCATGATTGTAAATTTTCATTTATGAATTTTTTATGAATTTTAAACTAACACAAAATTTCCTGAAGTAGTACAAGTTTCGAGTTCAAATCTGACCATTTACTTAATCCAAATAATTTAATTCGTCTATTAATGGCGTTGTAGGATCTAAGATCTAAACCAATTTAATTAATTTTCAAATTTAATGTTGATAAAATTAAAATTACTTTGCCTAATATCATATTGAGGTACTTTGAATTTTCCGATTAATATAATATTGTAATTTTTCAGTTTTAAAATATTCCTTATTTTTGTAGGAACAGTTCTAAATATTAATGATTATTATATATTTATATCTGCTATTTATTATAGTTAAATAATATTAAATGATGATGATTAAATTGTACGAAATTTTTCTAGTGAATAAGCCATCCGTTACAACAATTATATTGTAATTTTCGAATTGTTCGCTGTGTTTCAAAATGTTGTACAATAACAAAAAAAAACTCTAAATGAAAGAGAGAATACAAATTAAAACATTTTAAATTTACAGAAGAATGAGAATTTTTTTCAAAATTGATGAAATTATGATGCAGATAGATTTCAAGCATATGATAATTATTCGATGTTCCATAATTATAAATATTTGATCCGTCAAAGGCAGTTAGACGTATCTTGACTGTCGGTGATTTGATCAAAATTTTCTTCATCAACAATTTAGAAAATGAAAATATATCTTGAATTGCACAAATATCTTTAACGCATGTGGGTTGGGAATCGACGATTGTTTTACTTACATCTAATTTTTTTAGTTTTTTACTATTGTTAATTATGGCATTAAAATTTACCGTAAGCTATAATAACTTGTCCAGATAAATTATTATGACAAAGTCGACACTCTGCATCGATATTTTGTATTGGACAACTTTTTGTGCAAGAGGTTGTTAAATGTTTTCTATAACATTCTCTATTGTAAATTTGAACAATACATTTACTTTCATTTCGACAAACTATATGTGACAATTTTTAATATTATACAATGCATTACGGCACTTTGAGTCATTTATAATATGATACATTGGTATAGATGGAAGTTGTAATTTGTTAGGAAAAATTGGTGGGAGCATTGGTGGCAATGGCTAGAATACTTAGTTTAAATATGATAAAATTATATCTACAATTATGTAGTTTTTATGGGTTTTAAAAAATTACATGAAAGCAAATTTTTTCCGATACGTTTGAAATGTAGTCATTTAATTGATCCCAACTGTTTAGTTTATAAAAATCAATCAACTTCATTTGACTGTGAACTAAATTATCATTATAATGTTTTGTAGTTCGCTAAAAATTGATAAAAAACGTAATAAATTTAAACGTAACACTTTTAATTAATAAAGATATTTTCAAAATTATTTCGCGGACCAGTACTGGTCTGCAGACCAGCATTTAGGAAACGCTGGTAAAAATTTAATAGTATGAAATACTTTCATTGAAAATATTAGGCTTATGTCAACCATTTTAACTGAGGTATCCCTGTATTGAAATAGAATTTTGATTTTTTAAAATTTACTTTTTCGAAATTCATTTTTGTATGTGCCCGTTTTACCAATAACAATAAATTTTGTATTTAATTGATTAATATACTCCATTTTCTCTTTAACGTAATTTCTAAACAGTTTATACATTTTTATATAGTACGTAAAATAGGATGTCCAATTTTAATACTTTTTTTAGAGTTACAAAAATCCATTTTGCTGTTCAATGCCTTTTTTCATTATAACAATTTTTTATCGGTTAATATTTACTCTCTCCCAATTTGGGAGTCTCAAACGCAATTATTGAAATTACAGGGGAACCTCTATAACTCAAAGCAATAAATTTGTGTAAATTTACATTTGCAATTATAAAGGCAAATTGTGCGTGATAGCACATGATAATATAACAATAGAAAGGTGGTAAAATTAAATGTTACTAAGATTTAAAAATTTAGATAAAATATTTAAATTTTAATTATTACTGATAATTGTGAATTAGCCAGTGTTTGACTTGAAGAGGTTACACTGTATAATAAATATGTACAATGTACATTAACAATGTACAATTAAAAATTAATTTTATTAAAAGGAAAAATGCAGTTCAGGTTTTAACCTTTTAGGCTTGGTATAACTGGATTTTTCGTTTTAGGGTTTGTAAATTGTAAAAGTGGATTAATCCGTTAAGCCTTAAGGTTAGGTAAAATTGGAATTTTTCTCTTAAGCGCTGATAAAACTCGATTTTTCGCTTAGGGATTTGTAAAAGTGGGGTTATCACTTAAGGGTTGGTAACAGTGGATTTTTGGTAAAACTCGTTGGATTTAAGTAAAACTGGTTGGGTTTAAGAATATTCTCATATTATATTATAATGCTGATAATTATCAGCTATATATCCATGATTGTTATGTATCCGATGTTTTGGTGGTTTTGCCATAATTTTTTTACATTTTTTTTGAAATTTAGTTCTAATTGATTTATTTTAGATTTTAGTGTCGGTTTAATTCCTCACAATTAACCCAAAAAGATAAGCCTCAAAACGAATTTTCTAAATTTAAAGTAAATAAAATGTATTCTTGTCAAGGGCGGACCCAAGAGGCTAGTTAATGGGGTGCGAGCGAAGCGAGCAATATATTTAACTTCGCCCAAGGGAAAAAAATTTTTAGGGAGTCTCTTTTAATATCAAGGCGTCTAGTTTGATTTTAAAGCGTCTCTTATAATTTCATGTTGTTATACAATAGTTTCCAAATTTGTATTTTTTCACAAAAATAAAAAAAATGTAATGTTATGCGCCATCTATATTGTTTTAATAAATTAAAACCTTTTTCAGTTATTTTACAAAACATTAACTAAAAATTTAGGGGGTGCAACTGCACCTTCTGCACCCCTTGAATCCGCCACTGCTTGTGTATAAGAGGTAAAATAAAAAAGTAGAATAGGCCACCGAAAATGAGAAATATACCTTAAAATTTTTTTACAAACTAAGCGTAGTTTCGTATCCATAGCCACACCTTTAAGATTCTAGAGCAGGGGTTCCCAAACTCATTTTGCCTACCGCCCCTTTTTAGCAATATATTTTCTCAATCCCCTCCTAAATCCCTCCCCTAAAAAAATTTCTATTTATGTTTTTATAATCGCCCCTTGGGGCGATATCGCCCACTTTGGGAACCCCTACTCTAGAGTCTAGCCTCGAAATTATAAATTGAACACAAATAGTTATCATAAAGAATATCAAAAATATAATTATTAATGTTCAATTTGGAAAAATAAAGCTTCCAATTTAAAAAAATTTCGTCGAATTCCCGAAGAGAGGGCTGAGGTACGGTAGATTCGGCGCTTATAATAGGTAGGGTAGGGTTTCCACTTTTTTATATTAGAAAAACCAATTTTGCATGTGGATGCCTTTTTTAATTTTAAGCATTTGTCCAAAAAAATGAAATTTGTGAATAATGATAACTATTAAATATAAAAAAGCTCACTATTACTACTAGTGATCGAAGCCGCCAATGAATATGCATGGTTGAAATTATTTACTTGTCATAGTTTTTGTTTTCATAGTCCATATCTGATATAATAATGACTGTAGTTTCTTTTTGATTGAATTTTCTAAATGTTTGTATTCCCGAAAGTATGGATTGAAACATTTCCTATATAAAATAAAATTTTAATTAGTTTGACTGAATCAAAGTAAAGTAGTGTGAGACCGTATTCAGCATGGATATGTAATATATAGTGAATAATATAAAATTTTTAGTGACTCACGTTTTTAAGCAAAATCCCTGACAAATACACGTGGATTAAAGTGTGTGCAAAATCACAAATACTAAAATTTATGAATACAAAACATGTCTTTTGACATAAAATTAATGTATTGCAAATTCCTTTTGCTTGAATGTAAAAAAACCTTTTGTTTCAATTTAAGTGAAATATTTTTTATAAAAACCTGAAAATTGGTTGAAGACTGTTTATTTTTATAATTATTGAATAACGTATTTTTGAATTCGTGAAAATCCAAAGTAGGACATCCATAAACCCCTGACGCATTATCAAAATGCCCAATGAGAAGTTGATGTTGATTGTCCCCAAATGAAATAGATCTGGCAACTCCAAGAATGAAACTTAGAATTTTAGAAAAATTGCATAGTTTCTTTGGACAATAATTCTCAGAATCCACAATACCAGCACTTTGATCTAATATAGAAAATATTAAAAGTACATACAAAACTTTTCCAATTGTTATTGGGAACTAGACGTGTGGACAGGATAGATAGGCATATCACGTGCTTAATCGTGTCCGTTCACAATATCGTAAATCACATGATCGTAAATTCAAATGATAGTAGTCAAATGATCGTAAATCAAAAGATCGTATTTATTTTGTTTAAGTTTAAATTAAATAATTCATTAACTAGTTCATTTAATTTAGACTACAAATCCAAGTTAAAACTGAAATATTAAGATACCATATTATACCTACAAACCATATTACAAAAAAAAATAAAAATATTCTATGGTGTTCACACCAGAGAATACTTTTTATCCAATTCAATTTACTATATTTAGTTTAGTTATGAAGTTTATTTTTTTACGATCTTTTGATAGTGTGCCTGCCTAATACATTAATGATTTATAGAAAAAAATTTTCCTGTAATGAGGCAAAATTTTTTACTCAGCAATAATGTTGAAAAAGATTGGTCAAACGCTGAATTAAACAATGAATGCGACATAATGAATACGTAATAAAACTATAATTTACCTAAAACAAACAAAACATTATTGTTGCAACTTGATGTGGTTCTTACTACTCCATACTCATCTGCTGATGGACAAAATGGGTAACGTCTAACGCAATTCAAATTAATATGTCTTCTTGGGCAATTATTATCAACTGCCTTATTTTCAATGTTGCATTGGCTTTGACATGTTATAAAATTTGCTAAATTTAATAAAATTGACCAAGTTATTACATTTTTTGGGTTTAATAAAATATTTTGAAACATTATTTATTTTTTGATTTCATAAGTTAAAATTACAAAACTTAAAATATTAAATATAATATTGAGTCCATTCGTAATACAATACACGATTAAATTTAATTTTTATTTATTTGCATCAATTTTCAGCTAAATTTCAGTTTCAGTAGTTTATAATATTTTTGCTGTAATTTAAACCTTTATGCGTTTTTCAATATTTATCAATATAGTATCTTTTACTTAAATCCTAACTTATATAATATGCTACGCGATTTTTGTTTGTGTGTGTGTTCAGCTTTATTTAAATAACTAGCCGTCTGAGAATTTTATAAAGTCCACATTTCAATTTCATACAATATACATTTATGTATATTAGGGTGTCACATCGATTTAAAATTTTGATATTTTTAAAAACGTACCAGGTAGATCATGTGTATTTTTGAATAAAAATCACGATGTAAAAAACCGTTTTTGAAAAAATTCATTACCGAAAATGCGCTCATCAATAATGTAATTAATACGTAAATTTAATTTTATTTTAAAAAATCGCTTAGTTATTATAAATCTTTATTAATAATTTTAAAACTCTTCTTTAGTAACGTTGCTTCATATTAAATGCTAGCTAGGTCAGTTTATGTTTTATCTAAATTGTCTTCTCTTTTAAAATAACGGTATAAATTTATAAAATGTCGAATAGAAAAGGCGATGTTTTGTGAACCCTTTATGGGTTTCAGATTTAATACATCAAAATTCTCATCCTACATGGAAAACTTCACTTAAAGAAAAATAAACAAATGTACGCATTCAATGTTATTTCAAAAGAAATTTTGGATATATACAAAAAATCTGGTTTGAATATAATTTTTCTTGTTGGAATTAACAAACGACTGAAAAAACTACGAACATAGAATTGTATTACATTGTATTTTATTGTATTTCATATTATTGCATATATTAACTACAATTTTAGGTGTCAAAACGTCATGGAACATTACGATCAGCAACATTTAAAACTAAAGTAAATAGTTTGTTTAATTTTACAAAATTGGATTAATCAAAAAGCCTGAAAGAAGATATTACATTCTTAGAATCCCAAAAAAATTGTATTGGTAGCATGGCAGGTTTTTTAACAATTTCTCATCCATATGTCGCTGTAAAAAGTAAATCTCAATTACAATCTCAAAATAAATTCAAATCAAAAAGAATCGAAAAAAATGGAAATTACGCAAAAGCTGATTTTATATATTCATTTAGTGACGAAACAAATACTTCAAACGATGATGATAGTGAGAATTTAACAAATAAATTGCGAGTGTGTGACAGAAGAAATGTTTCATTACGTGCATCGTCTTCATTTGATTTATTCATTGATGAACGTATCGCATGAGACTATGCTCAGAAGGTTAAGTTATCAAAGAAAATCAGACTTAATACTTTTAAAAGATAAAGTAAAAAAATGAATGACATTGTTATTTATTTTGATGAAAAAAAATTTAATGATAGTGAGAGAATATCAGTTGTAGCAGTAGATGTGATTGATAAATATGAAGTTATATTAGGAGTTTTTAAACAAGACGATGGTCGTGGAATTAAATCCAGTTTAACAGCTTATGATACCATTAAACAATGGAACATTGAACAAAAGATTGTAGGTATTTGTTTCGACACAACATCTGTTAATACCGGTATATATAATGGATCTGTCAAATACCTTCAGACTTATTTTAATCAAAAACTTATTGAACTTTCCTGCCGGCACCATATAATGGAACTGATCTTGGGAAATGTATTTAAGGAATGTTTTGGTGATTCTGATCAACCATCTATTCTCGGAATCGATTTAATTAAAGAAGTAACCAAAATATATAAAAATAATAGCCAATTCTATAATGCACAACACCAAACAACAATTGTATGTAATTATAACAAGGATATAAATAATATAAATCAAATTTTAACGAATAAATGTCTATATATATTATTAAAAAATGATTGTTTTTTAAAAAAAAATTTGAATGTATTATTGTAATTTAAAAAAAGGTGCATATTTGTATGTTTTGAAAATTGCTGAGTCGATAGAAGAGATTGTGTAGAATTGGCTCTAAAAAATTTTGGAGTGCGCAAAAGTGCGCTTTTTTTAAATGGGATCTAAGTTGGACAGTTTAATTAATTTCCATAAAGTTAACTTATAATTATTTGTAATATCCAAAATGTATTATAAATCAGAGGGCTACTTGTTTAAGTCTATCTGATATTGGTTTTGGTTATGCTCGTAAATTTAGATGGTTTACTAATGGATCAGATGGATTGTACTTAATGATTAACTTTGGATTATAATAAATTTAAATATTATTATTTATAGTAGTTTAGATAAGTTTTTAAAATATTGTCTAACCATTCTTTATTTCTACTGAAAATCTGTCTTTTTTACGATGTGAATTGTTCCATCTTATTTTCAAGGATGACAAAATCCACAATAAGTTTTAGATGTTGAAGGTGAAGGCATATATGGTCATTAGGGTGTGCACTCAAATTGTAAAAAATCCAAACAAGAATGGGATGAAATATTCATAAGAGAATATATTTCGAATACTGTACGTCAAAAATAATGCAGCTTCAATATTTAATTTAATATTAAAAAAATTATATATCTTTAATAGTTCAATAAACAAATTAGCTCAAACCCAAAAATTATAGTAAAAGGTAACATTTTACTTGACAACATCTAAATCAATCAAATTCATAAAATTAATGAAACGAATAAACTTCATTTTGTATTAAAAAAAATATTCCCATATTTATCATGTGCTGATTTTTTAAATGGCCCAGAAATTAGACATTATTAAAGAGTACAGAATTTCATAACTCGTAATGAATCGTTGTATGTGGTAATAATTACACTTTAAATTTAATGAGAAACGGTCCCTGGTTAAACACGTTTGAGAACCACTCCTTTAAAGGATTGATAATAGTGCATAGTATCATTTTATAACTGAATTTATTTCTTTCATTATCATATTATTTATAATTTTATTATCATTTTACAATTAATTTATTAATCCTTTCATCAGTTACCCTTTTTACCATGGATTGTTATTTCCACCTGTACTTGCAACTAAATTATAAATTTACAAATTGTAATACAAAATATTTGAGTTAATAGAACGTTATTACATATTTTTTCTTGAACTGTAACAATTTTGGAAGTCAATTGTGACCATTGATTTAATTCAATAAAATTTAATTGGGTCTGACTATTGACACTCTTCAATTTGACGAGCCCTAGAAATTATAAATTCATGTGCATAAAATATACTTTGTCTAATTTGACTTTGAGAAACTCTAAATTTGCCGATAAATGTAATCTTGTAATTGTAACAATTAAAATATGTCCAAACGGCATTTTGAATGTTACTAAAACGAATTATTTATTATTTATTATTCATTTAAAGTTTAAACTCTTTAAAAGCACATATAAAAACATACCAGTCTCTTTCAGCAAATGAACCATCAGTAACAAAAACGAAATGCATTTTTTTTAATTTTTTGGATGATCTGATTTGGATCATATTATTTACAATTGTTAATATAAATACATTATATTAAATCTCAAAATGTTCAAAGAATGGTCAATGTAAAAGTTTATAAAATAAATTCAAATTTATTTTTCGGCCTTCTTACCTGAACTCATGGCGTACCGGTTAAGAGTCGCTGTTTTAGATATTGGCGGAGTATTAAAATAATTCATAATTATAATTTAATATTTAAAATTTAATATACATGTATTGTTTATTATTAACAATATAAAAAATGTTATTTTAAAATTTAAATATACTCTCAAATATCGATTAATTATTAAATTAACTACAAGAAAATTCTATTAATGTTAAGATTTCGACAAATTTATAATTTATTAAGTCTTTAAAGATTATTTGTTATTAATAAATAATAAATGAAAATTTTTAGATTATGTATTTAAATTTAGTTAAATAAAATAGAAAAATCGCCCCAAGTGGGCGATTCGCCCATTGTTGAGAAATCCTGGTTTAGACCAGTGTTTCCAAACGGTATCCATCATAAAATGAAATTCTTATTTTAGATTAATTTTTTTTAGGTTTTATATAGAGATAAATTTACCGTCAAATTATCTATTAGAGCAGTGGTTTCCGATTTTTCGTTTAAGACCAATATGCTTGCCTATATCTCAAAACTGTGTCATTAATCTTGTAAATAGTTCCTTTGAAAAAATTATATGACAAATAATTGAAAAGATTTCTACTATAAAATGTAATGGTGGAAAATACCATGTGATAAGTGGACCAGTTTTAAAAATAAAAAATATTTGAATGTACATCCTGATATTATCAAAAATGACTTTAATCTTGGACTTATCCCTATATATGGAAGTTATGATGATACAAAATGTTAAATAAATCGCATTTTTCTCTTACTTTGGATGTTCTATATAAGATTATAAATTTAACCAAGTACAAGTCAAAAATTGACTTATATCGTAAAGGGTTCATTTTTGAAAATGAAGAAAGCAATTAAACGTAAATGAAAATAATAATACTGAAATTAAATTTGACATAGCTGGTGCAGTTGCAAAAAAGATATCAACGAGAAATCTGTTTGAAAACTAATTATATTAATGAAATGATTAAAATATGAGAAATTGATGTTTTGATCACAATCATAAAATTAAAATTTCACAAAGTACTGAAAAGACAACAGTTCTATACACAAAGTACGTTACATTCCAATATACTGTAAGTAACCGTCGGTTACAAGTAGTACGGACAATTACAGGGCCCATTCACCATTTTAACAGATGTATGTAACCCGATAAACTCTATCGGATAGTGCTATGATTATTTAAAACCTCTGATTTATGATTTAAATTTTATAATAACCTGTAAGTTTGTAGTGGATTCCTTATTTTTGTAATTATTTACTACAGTTTGCTTGAAAGTTTCAAAATTTTCTGTAGGACTTCCATATAACCCCCAAGATTCATCAAAATATCTCAATAAAGCTGAACGTTGAGTTCTGCCATTCAACAGGGCCATTCCCAAGCCAATCACAAATTTTGCAATTTTGGATAAATTACATAATTTTCTAGGACAATATCCTTGTGATTCAACTATACTACCACTTTGATCTAAAATTATAAATTGGTAATTAATATGGACAATGAATTAACATCACGTTTCAGAATTCAAAATTAAATGAGGAACTTGAATGATCATTGATCATTTATGAAGCTTGATAATTATCTGTTTAACTATTATGAATATGATTAACTAATATGTTAGCACTAGGTGTGTGTTAGCATTTACTTATAAAACCGACAGTCTCAGACATTTCCAAAACAAAAATTCCTAGTTTACAAAAATGTTTTCTGGCTTAGTAGGTAAGATGAAAAACTAAGTCTTATAATTTTAATGAAATGATAGCTAATGAAAAGTTTCATTTTCACAAAGTGATCATTTACGGTTAATGAATAAAAAATAATACAAACAAAGGGAGTATAATAATTGTCGCATATAGAGAGAGATCAATTTAGAAATTAACAACTTCAATTTGAAACATTGGCTGTTTAAAAATAAATGAAATAATATAAATGTTTCCCCCTCCAATTTCTCCTCTTCTCTCTACCTTCTCTCTACCATTTCTACGTTATGAATCTTTTTGCATACCCATAATTTTGAATATCCAGTAATTTGATTTATCTTAAAAATTTGGCCAGTAATATAGTCAAAGTGGCGCCTTCACAGTCAAAATAGCACTTTAATATTCATTTCTTTTGAAACTTATTGAACACACAACATACCAACAATTTTTATGTCAGTATTACTGAAATTAATTGCTTACAAGTGCAAATTTTAAATTTAAATAACATTCCCAAAATAATCAACACATTCCTTTGGCAATTTGCATTTACTGCAATGTTCGACTGTTGATCATATGCTGGAAAAAAAGAGTACTTTCTAACACAGCTCAAATTTATGTTTCTTATTTGACAATTATAAGCCGCGTTTTGATTTTCAATAGTACAGGATGAATTTATCAAGCCTAAAATGACTGAAAACATTGCCAAAAACATGAAAAGTTTCGTCATTATTAATTTATTGTGTATATTTGACTTTATTACATCTTGATATATTAATTAATCCAAATAATTTGAAAATTGAAATTGAATGAAAAATATTAAATTCAATATTATATAAAAAGTTTATATTTGAAATTAAATATAAAAGTTTAAATTTAATATTTTAAATATTTAGCTAGCATTGATGTAGTATCTCAGTCATGTGTTTTATTTTAAAAAATTTAATATCATATCAATTAATACTGGATATAATAATATTTAATAATTAGTTTCAATTTCATATACAATGTATTATACACATACACTGTATCTGTAATTAATTTTTTATACTTTTATATCAATTATTACATTATTTTGTTTTTTAGCTGACTTTAGTGACCCAATTTTTGATTTATCAATTACAACTGTTTCTAGTTTCATCATCAACCTTGATGTGTTATTCGTTTTATAAATTACTTGTTTTTTGAATAAAATTTTGTACTGCGTAAAAACGTGGTGAATGTGCAAAACGGCGGGGCGAACGTTCTCACATTTAATTTAATTTTTAAAATTTTAACACAATCCTCTGAAATGTATCATTATAAATGATATTATGAATTTTACATTATTTGTTTATACATTATATTGTTTATTCTATGATATTTATTTTTCAAATATGGATTATAAAATAAAAAAAGCTGAAATTGAAAAAAATAGAAAAGAACATGTATCATTTAAAAATTTTAAGATTACTTTAATTTACAATACTTAATTTTAAAATTTCAGTTGAAAATATTGAAAAAAATACTTACAACCAGAAAAGATTCCATTAAACTTAAATATGTTAAAAGTATTACATCTAAATTAATATTATACATTTCAACCAGTTTCCCAACCCAGAAAAAAGACTTGTCAGTATTTTTTAAAATGTTCACGTTTTACATTTAAATGTTTAATTGTTTCAGAAATTTAAGACCAACAAAAAAGAAGTATTTTATTATTTTTTAATTAAATAATTTTTTTAACACGTAAATGAACATGTAAACTGTATTCTGTATTGTGTCTCTAGTGGCCAAATGTTGGGACTAAAATAATTTAATGAAATAGATAGTATATAACCATAGTCACCACGTATAATACTGTATTAATACCACTATAAAAATTTTGATTAATTTTATTTGAAAATTTTTTACACCCCATTAATAATAATATATTATAATAAATATATTATAATTAATAACATCAACTTTTCTAAAAAAATTCATTGCCGAGTATAGGATTCGATAACTACAGAAGAGTGAAACGTAGAAAAATATTGAATTTTCTTTTATTTGTATTTAAATCGTAAAGAATTGATAAAAGTTTGATTTTTGATAGAGTATTTTTTAAAACAAAAGGGTTGGGAATTATTGAAATGTGCAAAAATTTAATGTGTAGTATGAAAAATATAAAAAATGTATATTTTAGTAATTGTGGAATTTTCCTTTTCAGAAAATGCAGATTTTGAAATTTGGAGTTTATTGATAATTTTTCGAGAAAGATATTATGAAAATGAAATAATTTGCTGGAAACTAGTGCAAATTTTACATAAACTAATGTTAAAAGGGCATTCCAAGGTTATTTTTTAATTATACAATCAAAGTCCTTATTAATCAAATTATTATTAACAGAAATTCCATTTAAACGGAATTTATTTTTTCTTAACGAATTTATATGGACCAAATATTCCGTTAATAATAATTATATCTCTAAAGCTCTATAATTATAGATTATAATCTATTTTTAATGTCAATCATAAACATAAAATCATTTGCCTATTTCATTTTAGTACTAATTAAAAGTCAATTTATTACGTTATTAGGTTTTTTATCAAATTTTTAATAAATATAATACTCGTATTATTTTAATTGAGAAAATTTGATAGTAGATTTGTACTTCATTGTACTAAGTACAATGTACTTGGTGTCACCCAAAATTTTCACTTTACGTTTAAAAAATTTCTAAATTAGAGTCACAACGTTGAAAACTAACGATTTCACAATCGTAAAAAGCAAAAAACAAAAATTTATAAAATTTATCCTTCATTTATAAGATTGAAACCCAGATTTTTTACTTCTAACTAAAAAAATATACCTACATATGTATGAATGCAGAATATAATTACTTTTGATTTTAATTGATCGTTCTATAAATGTAGGCTGATCCTAAATATTTCACGTCATTATTTCAAAAATAAATTTTTTGTATGGTCATTTTTTTAATCCAAATATATTGGAGTTATGTAGCGATAATTTCTTTAAAAATTATGTAGGTTGTTATCAATTATACTAATATTTTTGACAGCTAAAGTTGTTTTTTGTGATAATTATAGAACTATGGGTAATAAAAAATTGAAAATTATTTATGCACTAAAATTTAGTAGTAGTTATACATTCGTAGTTGTAATTTATGTATATATATTACTATATTAGATGCGAGTTTTAAACGATTTTCGATTGAGTGAATTGCAAAGAATTAACGAGCATTATGTAATATATGCATAATATATATTTCGGGAAATTGATCTAAAATAATTCATCTAATTCAGAGATGAGAAAGCGTTTAGTGTTGGATACCACAGACGTCATACATCATTGATACATGTATATAATTTAGTAACGACGCTTCTTTGTAAATAAAATATAGTACTTTATCGAAAATTACATAAAATTTTCGTACAGATAAAATATGAATATTAAAGTGCTTTTTTGACGATGAAGGCGTAACTTATTCAGATTGAAATACTTATTTTTTGTTATCGTTAACAGGATACAACTGTACCACCTGTAATTTTTTTTAAATTTTAGAGCTGTGGGTATTTAAAAAAAGGTAATTTGTGGTTTTGGTCTTGAAGATATATTTTTTTTAAATTTAAACTTATGATTATTTTTAGGATTTTATAATCCGTATCAGAGTGTATTTTTTTAAATTCTCAAACTCATTTGATTTTCAAAAATAAAGATAATTGGGCTGTTTGACCCGTAAGATGTGACTTTGGAAGGTTGAAATTTATCTTACTTTCGCACCCAGAAAAAACTGTAATATAAATGTGGACTTTATAAAATTCTAAGACTGGTAGTTATTGAAATAAACGATAACACACATAGACAAACAAAGCATATTATATAATTCAAAAATAATCAAAATTTTTTTTAATACTCAATTTAGTTAATTAAAGCCTCCATTTTAAAAAAATATAAATATTACCTTAGTGACGTGTTCAGGACTATGTATGTAATGTATGTATGTATGTATATATGTAAATGTATTTTTTTTAAAAATTATGTGTGTATTAAAAAATAAACATACATTTTTTTGTGTGACAAGTGGCCCACGTTGGAAAAAGTTTGAGAACCACTGCCTAAGAGATTGCAATATTTGTGTTCGTTAAGAGGAAATAACTGTATGAGTTGTATTGTTTTTTTTAGAATTCTAAAACTCTTCATTTTTATAAAAGGCCAATTTAGAATTTTGGTCGTGAAGATTTGCGATAAGTTTAAGTTTGCGAGGTTAAGATTTACGTCAATATTAATGATTTAAATAAGTGTATCAGCTTTAATGTTTTTTATGTTTAATTCTAAGACATACTTTTTGACCCAAATTGCCCCTTTTTACAAATTTCCTCCCTACAAAAAGAATTCTTTCCCTGGAAGTCAGTTGGCTCACCATTGGGAACCACTGGTCTATAGTAAAAATAATATTAACATGTAAATCAGCTCTTCAGGAATAAGTGATTAGTTAATCGACTGCGAATATTTTATTTTTGTAACACTTTTAATCAATAAATTTATATTTAAAATTTAATTAACCTGTAAATAATAAAACCTACGAAATCTTTCGAGGTCAACGCCTGGACCTGTTGTAAACCATGAAGGATCTATTCAATAGGTAAAAATTTATTGAATTGGACATACCGTTCAATTAACGACGTTAACTAAAAAAATGATTTGGATCAATTTACTGTAATTACAAAATATAAACCAACATTTTTGATTATTAAAAAAATATTTTAGAAGAAAAATTTGAATTATGGACGAATTATTTCAACCTATTTTAAATACATAGTTATGAAATCTAATTTTCATCATATGGTATATAATACATGTATTAATATAAAATAAAGTATGTCTAATTAAGGTGTATAAAGTACAATTTTACAAAATTACTAGATTGACTGTTATGTACTTACTACAAACATCAGTTAGATATGACTTGGGCAGACATTTTCATATTTAGAACGATTTTTTAATTGATTTTAAGTTTCTCACATTGTGATTTATGATAATGCTCATTATTTTAAAAACCATCTAGAATTTATGTTTATAAAATACTGTGACTTTTTATATTTTTAAAAAAATGGGTAATTTCGAATAAATCGTGAAGATGTAAGTTTCTGAGGTTGATATTTACGACCATAGTAATAATGTTAAAACGCGTCTCAGAATTTATGTTTATTGTTTTCACCCTGAAGGACTCAATTACTGAAAATAAAATATGCGATAAAACATGAATCCAAATGATGTCGAAAAACTGTATTAGAAATAGGGCTTTTTTAATTCTAGCACTTTTAATTTTTTAATTAAACGGTAACACACACATATATTCAATTTCATATAAGTAAGGGAGTACTGTAATTATGATAAGAATTAATACAGTGTAATAAAACGGTAATATTGAAGCAAAAAACATAAATGTATTAAAATTAAATTTTTTCACATTTCTACATGATTTTCATAGTGGGCACGGTGCACACCTCCGATCGCAGATTACGGGGCTCGTTACAAGCATTTGTAAATTCATCCGATTTTATGAACAATTTTATAATTTTTTTATATTACTGGATTATTTTTATAATTTATTTAGTACAAAGAAGTGGATGGGGAATTTAATATAGTAGATAAAGAACTATTAAAAATATTCAAGAAATCTTCAAAAATAATGTAAATAATTATCATTTAACCTTTATCCCGCCTCTCAAAATTTCGGTGGTAGTAGATACGTTATATACTATATATTTTATATGTAGTGTCAAATATATGCTAACTAAAGCATCTACGAAAAATTTCACTTCGAGTCCAAAATTTTTTTTTTATTTTGGGAACATTGAGGTTTCTCCAAAAAAATGAAACTTAAATTGTATGATGCGTAAATATAGACTAAACTCAAAGCAACCATTCTTGTTTTTCTAAAAACAATTGACCTCATTGGTGTTGTTGTACGTTTTACATGATCAATAAACACTGGTTTTTATTTTATTAATACAAATATAATTAATATTATGAATATTAATATTAATACTATTAGGCCATTCACAAAGTAATGTCGTTTTTATAACTATAATTAAAACTTCTATAATAACAATTTTGATTAACCTTTATTCTACAAAATATTCTCCATTGCATTCAACAATTCTTCTCCAACGTTCCAGTAGCTTCTTAATTCAATTTTGAAAAAAACTCTGGCTTTTATTTGTCAAAAAGTTATCAATGTCAGATGTTAAATGCCCAATTGCATCGGTCAATTTATCCAATTGTTCGTAATACTTTTCCGCATTAATGGTTTCTTTGTTTTTAAGATATTTATAATAAAGTATGCTTTTCATATCCTACCAAATACTCATCATTACCTTTTTACCATGGAGTTCTGGTTTTGGAGTCAATATCGGTGATTCCTGGGAAGATAGTCATTGTTTTTTCAATTTAGTATTATCACAATGTATCCATTTTTCATCACCAGTCACAATATTTTCTAAAAACGGTTCATTTTTTAGTCCGGCTAATAATAATTGGTATAAGTTTTTTCTATTTAATTTATGTTGAATCGTTAATAAGTGGGGTACCCATATTCCAGACTTATTCATTTTTTGTAAACGTTTCAAACAATTAAAGGTACTGGTTTCTGAACAGCTGGCAACAATGGAAAGCGATTGACATGTTTGAATTGG
>LWCA01000938.1:0-14870 GCA_001642005.1 Intoshia linei | reverse complement strand
TTCCCATCGAGGAGCACTTCTGTTTAAGTAGAATAAGATTTTGCTTAAACATTTATCTGTATACCACCGTATTATGAATGTCTACATACAATTATACAAATACTTAACAGATTATATACTATAAAAAATCATTCCATGCTTATTCATAGCAACAAGAACTGAAATATTTCTACCTAATNACAATTATACAAATACTTAATAGATTATATACTATGAAAAATCATTCCATGCTTATTCATAGCAGCAAAAACTGAAATATTTCTACCTAATTATTAATTATAACATTACAATACTATATACTTCTAGCAGCAGCTACACCAAGATACGGAGATATTCTAATCTAAGACATTCCTTTTTTTGGTCGAGTTACGACAGCAAATCCGACTTCATCAAGAAAGATCTAATTATACTAATAATACTATATAAAAAATAAATAACTATATTTTTTTGAGAAATTGACATCATCAACTCTCGAAACATCGATGCTAGAGATTGCATTTCCCGTCCTTATTTTTTATAATTTAATATTTATATATTACCTTAAAAATTTGTGAACTATGTTTAAAACAGATGTTCTAGGAATCGATAATCTTTCTAAGGTTTTGTTTACTATAATTTTTTTTGACTATTAGGAATAGTATTTCCTGGCATAATTGAATTTTAAATTTTAAAAAAAGACTATATTAAATTCAAATATGACCATATTAAATGCAAACATGACTATATAAATACAAAAATGACTATAAATAGAGAATATTTATATAATAGTTTACTGCAATTTTTAAATTTACAAAATTTCAATCCAACTACTGCATATGAAGTATGTAACGCATAGTGATAACAAACACTTTTGATGGCATCAATGGGTCTCGTATTCGCGACACCACGGGTAAGAAACCGGCTATATAATGATACCAAGCCATACACAATATGTGTTACCCATATTTTATGTTTTTAATTTAATTTTTAATTGTATCCAAGTTGTAGTCAAAATAGAAAAATTACCTCTGAAACACTGAATACTAAATAAAGAAAGATATTTTATGTTATATAGGCTTATATATTAAATTACCACAAATAATGTCGACTAAAAAGAAAAACAAGAAAGGCAAAAAAGAGTATACTACAACAATTAAAACAAATAAAAATGTTGAAGAGACTCCAAAAGAATTTTATCTACTACAAATTAGTGATTTAGAAAATAGACTTGAAAGGTACGTGTACATTTCTATTATTCATTAAAATTGAAAAACATTAAAATTTACATCAAAATATGTTAGTAAATTCTCAATTTAGATATCAAAAAAAATGTGACGAATTGCATGTTTTAAATAAAGAAATTAACGGACTTTTCGAACAAATTACGAATAATAAACAAGAAATAGTTTTATATTTGAAAAAATCATTGGAAAAAAAAGGTTACTATCAAAATTTACTACATTTTAAGTTAACTTTTTCAATATATTTCAATTTTATTTGTAATTTAATTAATATAGGCGATGAAATTATTGACTTAAACGATAGAGTTACTGGATTGGAACTAGATAAAGATTTGGAAAAAGAAGAATATGAAGGGCAATTACAGCATTTACGATCAGAATTTCAGGAAACTAAAGACTCGTTAACATCGGAAAATATGACATTAGGTTAATAATATATGTTACAAATTTACAAAATATACTTTATCATTTCAATTTTAAGAATAAAATGAATGGTGTATATTCGTTAATAATCAATTATAAAAATTAATATGAAAAGATCTGCCTTTGGTAAAGCTAGATACTGTCTATCCAAAGTACATAACAGACAATCTAACTTACATACAATGCATAAACATGAAAATAATTAACATTTAGGTGGAAAACTAGCCTCATTGGAAGAATTTAAGATCCAAAAAGAAGAATTGATGCAAAATTATCAAAATCTAGAAATTCTCTTAAAAAAGAACGAAACAATGAATAAAGATACAATATATTCTTTGGAACGGAAACAAGTCATAGATAAAGATAGATTAAAAAAAGAAATGATATCCAGAGTCAATACAGTTGCAGCCGAATTCAGAGCATGAATTAACTAATTTTTATTTTAATCTCACATACATGTATTTCTAAATAAGACATTTTCCCACTTTGTGTACTCTCAGATGTGATAACGTAGAGCAGTAATTCTCAAACTTTTTTACCACAGCGCGCACCATGTATAACATTAAAAATTTATACTACTATATATCAGGGGTTCCGAAGTGGGCGATTAATTCATCTTAGTAAATTTTTATAGGGGGAGTTAAAAAGATGTATTGCTAAAAAAAGGCAGTAGACCAAAAGAGTTTGGGAAACCCTGATATATACAATAATAAATATTCTAGTCAGAAATGGAAAGCGGCAGCAGCAGTTTAAAAACATATTTCGGATGAATTTTACTAGCATATTTTTTGTGTGTGTTAACAGCATACAACTGTAACACCTGTAATTTTTTTAAATTCTAGGGTTGTTTTCATTTAAAAAAAAAGGTAATTTGTGGTTTTAGCCCTGAAGATCTATTTTTTTAAATTTAAATTTATAAAAATATTTTTGATTTTACAATCTGTATTAGAGTGTATATTTTTTTAAATTCTCGAACCCGTTTGATTTTCAAAAAAAAAAGATAATTGGACTTTGTTATGTTGAAAATGAATGCTTAAGTTTAACATAGAAAATTGTTGTAAATTGTTACTGGAAAGAACTGTATTAAATATAATATTTTTTTAATTCTAGGAATATTAAACATCTAGATTTTATAATTTTCCATAACTTGCTAGGAAGCATTGCCTCATTTGATCATGTGGAGTCCAAATTTTAGACATACACATTTTTTCTATAAAAATATTAATATAATTAAAATTTATTTTACTATTTTACTAGTGCGCACTGGCGCACCTATTGAGAATCACTGGGGTAGAGTAACGGTCAATAAACTTTTCCGCTTGAAATCCGGAATGTGTATATGATCTAAATCGGGCATTCTCAATCCTTTTTCGCTGTGGACCCCTAAGATGATATTACATAAAACTTGTGGACCTCAAAAAAATGAATAATAATGACAATTTTTAATGAATCATTACATTTCGGTGAAACTAATAATGGTCAAAATAAATGGAGTACTCTATTTTTGCGAAGTGATAAACTTGATGAACTATTAATATTAACCTTTAACCCCGCAATGTTCCCAAAATGGAACATGTTTTTTAGGTATTGTTTACAGTACATTATTAATTGTTTACTACATATTTTATCTGATCAATAAAAAGTTTATATTATCTATCATCCCTGTGAAAAATTAATATTTTATATCCCTTAATTGATGTTTCATAGAATCATGAATATTGACTGATTTTTTGTCCCATTTTCAATTTGAAATTTAAAGCCTTATTTTATGACTAGAAACTTGGCTCAGTCATAAATTTTAATAAAATAATTAAATAAAACCGCTGCTCCTAAAATAGAACACTGAAGGTTTTTCAATAAGTTTTTACACTTGTAAGTAATTTAATTTAATACCAAAGAATTTACTTTTACATGATTTTCACGTTTTATATTAATATTTTTGAGCCTTTATGTTTTAAAAACGACTTTATGTTACTGAATGTCTATGATATGTAATAAATGTATATAATTTTCATGGACCCCGTTGAGAATGACTGATTTAAATAAAAAACGCACATCAATTTATAACAACAAACATGTCCTATATTTAATAAAGTATCCAACTGTAATAATTAATTTTAGAAAGCTTCAAATAAACAAATGGCAGAAACAACAAAGTATACTTTTTAGTCCTGCGTATTCGTATTTCTATCATACAACCAGGGCCGTGGAGAGGGGCTAGGACCTTATGGTCAGACCTATGATCATGAGGGCCTACGTTTTTAATTTATTAATAGGTAATATTGCAAAATTTCTTAAGTATACCAACATTTCAAAAACCAATGCGATTTGAACGGTTATTTTTAATTTTTAGATAATGAACGATCGATTATGCAATGTATTGAGGCCTAATTTTTTAAATTTTTTTTTATAGGGCCTACAATTTCCATCTGACCGGGTCTACTGCTGACTATCCAGGGTCCTGTATACAACTGAATATATTTAGACGAGTCATACGAGAAAATGTAGCTGGAAATGCACAATTGTCAAAATTATCAGAAAAAGCAATTGAATTAATTGATGCCAATGACGTTTTAATCAGAGAAAGTAAACAACTCATAAGAGAAAATGGGATATTGGAAGAAAATGAAAAAGAATTAACTATTAGAAACATGAGTAGCTTAAAGGTACTTGAAATTCAAGTAATTAACATATTTGCTTAATTTCCGAAAATGGTTTTTTTTTGAAGAAATTTAAATTGAATTTGTGCCAATCAACCCACTTACCATAACATATTATCAATCTCTATTTAAAATTGATGATGTGCTACTTGACTACATTTGAATCAGAATGACAATTCATGATCAATTCAATGATAGACTTTAACAATGGCACGTCAAGGTGAAATGATTAAACCAGGAAATAGTGTAATAGTTGTGGTGTCCGCAATCTTTCGTTATATTAATTATTTTGATATACCAAGTTATTTAATTCTTTTTTCAAAGCATCTTATCCCCTTCTGTATAATTTCCTTTTATTTTCATCAGGTGTAACGTCCCTCACAAAATTCAAACTCATACAAGTTTTTATATTTTTTACATTATTAATTTTTTTCAGTGAATTAAAAGCTTTCAATAAAACTAGTCGGTGGGACAAATTGTTTAAAAAAAAAGATGAAATTTTGCCAAAAATGTTGGCGAATCTTGCTTCAACTATTTATAATTGATATTCAAAAAATTAGATTATCAACATGTTAACTGTAAAATGCAAACAACAACAAAAAGTAATTTCCGATATTGAAAAAAATGTTTCTCAAACAAAAAACACAGAAATTTCTAATAATTTCCTAAAGCAAGATTGTGCAAACATAAAGTATTTAATTTAGCATATTGAGAATATTATCAGTCTTCCAAACATAAACTAAAAAATTTAGAATAAAACTAGATGACGTAATAAAAAATAATAAAATGTTGCGCAAGCAACAAAATGAATTGAAAAGGGTAAACAATTTACAAAAAAATGAAAATAATGATCTAATCAATATTTTAAAAGTTACAGTCAATCAACTTAAATTTGTTTTTTCGGTAATCAATATTTATATTTTTTTGTACATTACATTACTGTATTAAATTTTTAAATTTCTATAATGTATAATACAATGTATATTATACATATTATCATTACATTATACTTGTATTTAAGTATTATATGTTAATTAATATATACATTTTATAAAAATACCCTAGTCATCAAACTCTCATAATGATGTTGAATCTGATTATAAAGATGACCCAGAGGCTGACAGTATAGAAAAACATAACGCATTATTGGTTACTATACTCTACATTTTGAAAAAAGCAAATGATCATAATGTAGGAATAAATATTGAAGATTTATCCAACAAACTACTCCATAGTGAACAAATATCAACGTAATAAATTGTAATTAGGTGGGTTAAATATTTAGTAGAGAAAAAGCGTGTTAATTTGATTTTTTTCAACAAAAACTATCCAGTATTTTTATTTTTAAATATTTTAAGACTGTCTTAATTTTTTAAAAAAAAAAGTAATTTATGGTTTTGACCATGAAAATTACGTTTTTGAAGTTTAGATTTACAATCATTTTCATGATTTTAAGACGCGTGCCAGATTTTATGTTTGTCAAATTCTAACTTTTAATTTTATTATTAACTCGTTGGGTGTTTTGTTGGGTATAGAGTAGTGGTTTCCAAACTTTTTCCACTATGGACCACTTGTCACACAAAAAAAATGTGTGTGGATTACATAATTTTTTTAAAAAATCCCATTAATCCTGAATACGTCACTGAGGTAATATTTTGATTTTTTTATTATATATTCCTCCTTAAATCGAAAATTTTACGTTAATTTTGACAAGTAGTTTCAATGGCGTAATTAAAAAAATGCTTAATTTCAAACATACTTATTGCGAATTAACAGTGCCGTATGCGAGATCACTCGGTGGAACAATCTCGACTAAATTTTTTTTTAAAATGGAGGCTTCAATAAATTAAATTGAGTATTAAAAAAATTCTCACATATCAACAAATTTGAGTATTAAATTTAAAATGTCAATTCAAGAGTCTTAGAAAGGTGGATAGGGTTATATGACATAATTCGTTTATAAAATTTTTTAATGGGCTAATTTTTATTTTTTAAGTGGCGACGGGCTTGATAGGTTCGATTCCAGAAACTACAATCGAACTACAATACTGTAAATTAAATCTTTATATAGATTAAATTTAAGGCATGTGAAAATTATTCACGTTATTCAGTAAATTTTCACTTCATTTTGATTAAATCATGTTTACGTTCACTAATAATTATTATACTAATAATAATTGATCGATACAATTCTAATGTATTATTATTGTTAAACAAAGGTTATCTTCATGTCATTTAAAATTTTTCTTGTGGACAACTTTGAGAACCATTGGTATAGGGAGTAGAACAAATAAAGTTGAAATCGGTTAAATTATCTGAATTTGATATTATACAAAATTAAGGTTGTTACGGAGATAGAAACGTAAAAAATCAGAGTTAAAAAAAATTGTAAATTCTATTTTTTTTAAACTGAAGGACTCAATTTCTGAAAATCAAATTTGCGATAACACATCACCATCGAAAATGTATTAGAAATAGGGTTTTTTAATTCTAGAACAGTCAGTTTTTTAATTAAACGGTTAAAAAAACAGACATTACATTATATATAAGTAAAGGATGTTAAAATCTGTATCAGAATTGATACTTTGTAAAATTCTAGGACTCGTTTGATTTTGAAAAAAAAGGATAATTGGGGTTTTTAACGATAAAGCAGTCAATTTCTGAAAATGAAATATGCAACATAACCTCACCCGCGGAAAAATGTATTGAAATTAGTGTTTTTATAACTTTAAGCCTCTTACTTTACTAAAAGGTTAAAGTCAAACACACAGGCATACATTTTTAGTTAAGTAACTAATTAAATCAGGATTGATATATAATGGCAATATCTGTATTGTCCTAAATGCCTCCTATCACACTGCATAATTAAAACGAATGTATTCATGAATTAAAGGTAAATACAGTATTGGATAGATAAAAACAATTGTATGTCATACAAAAAATATGTAATACAAAAATATTAATAATAATAATAATTTGTTGTTAATTTCTCGTGTATAATGTCTTTACTCTTGTCAAGGTGAATCCATATTGCAAATCGTCGATTTTAATTTAAAATTTTCTCAATAAAAATCAATTATAGACTCAAACAAACTCAACCTGATACGAAAATACTGGTAAAAAAAGACAAAATATGTCACTATAAACTTGGTGATTTGGGCTTAGTTCCAGATAGACTTGATCAGAGGACAATCAGTTCAAGATTATCTCAATTATCGGATACCGTCAAGTTCAAATTGCATGTAGCTAAATCAAAATCAATTGGTATTCAAACTGAACATTTAAAGAATCATGTAATTTACAGACACCATTTTAAAATGATTATCCTAACTTATATAATATGCTACGCAATTTTTGTTTGTGTGTGTGTGTCCAGCTTTATTTAAATAAGTACCCGTCTTAGAATTTTATAAAGTCCACATTTCAATTACAGTTTTTTCAGGGAGTGTTCGCAAACTTAATTTCAACCTCCCAATTTCACATCTTACAGGTCAAAAACACCAGTTGTCCCTCTTTTTAAAAATCAAATGAGTTGGAAAATTTAAAAAAATATATACGCTGATACGGATTTCAAAATCATATAAATTGCCATAAATTTAAACTTAAAAAAAATATCTTCAGGAGCCAAAACCCCCAATTACCCTTCTTTTTTTAATGAAAACAGCCCTAGAATTTCAAAAAATTTACAGGTATTACAGTTGTATCCTATTAACACAAATAAAAAATTTCAATTTGAATGAGTGATGACTTCACGGTTAAAAAAGCATTTTGGTATTCATATATTTTTTTGTCGAAATATTTTACTAAAACAAAAAGTGTGAAATAATTAACGGTTTATTCTACCAAAAAAATAAATTCACGTTGAAAATCAAACTTAACAATCCATCTATTCACTATTATGAATCATTTAAAGGAGAGGGAATTTATTAGACAGAAAATGTGCATAATATTAAATTTATCTTATTATATCCCCTGGTAAAAACTGTAATTGAAATGTTGACTTTATAAAATTCTAAGACTGATGGTTATAGAAATAAACCATAACACACACAGACAAACAAAGAATATTATATAAGTAAAGGAATTAACAATAACAATTAATAATTATAAATTTAAATAAAAAGCAAATTACGTTCCCTATACTTTTTTCACATCTCCATATTTTTTTAAAAATTCTAATCCAGCTCATTATTTTTAATACATATTGTACTGTTTATTATTTATTATAATGTTGTAAAATATAACTTAATCTTTATAGTTGAAACACATAATCTACAATTTAAATTCTACATTTATAAAAAAATTTAAATTAATTTTTTTAGGAAATGTATAACAATATAGCGAAGAATAATACTTCTGGTACATCAAAATCAAAACAATACACACTTGTACAATTTAAAAATTTTCTGCAAAATTTATAATATTTATTGTATAATAAATGTTCAATTTTCGCATTCGAGTACTCGTATTTCATATTTCACTGATTAATGTTAACAGTATCATGCTATACAAGGTCAGACCCAGTATTAACCACGGAAACGCAGTAACAATCTACATTGTAGATTCTACAATAATCACTGATACAAATAAAAATTAACGTAAATTAAAATATTGATGTAAATAAAACATGTTTTATTGTTTAACTCGGCCCACCCCTTCTGTTTTTTAAAATTTAAAAAAATTTTCCCCGTCTGTATCGTTGAACGTCTATAATACCTTTAATAATTGATAAAATTATTTAGTTATATTATGATTACATTAGACTTTACAAAAAATTTAAATGAGAACAGAATACTGGTTAGACAAAAAGATGTGACGACTCTAAATTATACAAACAACATTGATATTTGTTATTATATTCAATGTCTGATTTTTTTTAGTGACATTTTTACATTAGTTTTAATATACATTGTGAACCAAATTAATTTTAGAGTCTTGGTGCATAATTGACTCCAATCTTTCCCTATATTAATATAATAAGTTTTATAGATCAGTTAACAACAATCAAATTAAAAATATAAGAATACTTGAGTCTAGAAAATTCATTGTTTGTCGGCGTCTTATTCATCCACAGCCAAATATTAAACGATTCTTTTCGTATAGACAACACAATTCCATTTATATTATCAGTAATTTCTTCAAAGCTATCAGAAGCAAAAATAATTATCTAGAATTTACAAATATTATACAAATAATTCAATTAAATATACAATGTATCTCATAACTCACTTTACCCAATGTTGCCAGGCTTTTGACTCTAGGGACAATGGAATAAAATGACCTTAACACCATGATCTTGAATAAAAAATAAACTCACAGTTTCATTCCATGCCGTATTGATCAAATTTGTTTGAGGGTAAGATATACAAATTCTGCAACCACGTTTATTATTTAAATCTTCAAAGTTTGGCAAAATTCCATTCTATTTAAAAATTTAATATATAAATACATAAAATATACATTGTATTAACATAAAAAATAAATCAACAATGTTGATTTAACCTACATAAAAGATACCCTAAACAAATTTAAATCCACAATTCTCGTTTTTTGAATTTCAATCGGTGATTTTATATGTTGAATCAATCTTAAAAGTTTTATAATTATATTAATTATTAAACGATAATTATTAGTTATCAATCATCATTTCGTATTCATTTCATAATTTTATTTACAATAATAATACTATAGTAAAAATAAGTTTTTATTTTTTACCTTAGTTTATTAGGGAAACGTTTATTGTGGGAAATTTTTAACTAAAATATCAAAAATAGTCACTTGGTTGTCTCAGGATATCTCCTTAATCAGTCAAATATTAAAATCCTTCATATAAATATAAATACATTAAGTTAATGATTAACCGATGTGTACTTATATATATCCTACATTGTAAATATACTTTTTTCTCTGTACCTCGCCACGTAACTTTCATCATCAATTACATTTTATCAGATCAAAGCTACTTATTTTATCTAATTTGTAACCTCATGTTTTTCAACTTTCACATGACGAGGTTCAGAAAGGATACTATATTTACTTTTCTAAATCCTCCAAATATGTTACATGGGCTAAATGATCGAATCTATTTAGTTCATTCTTTTTAACGTTTATAACCGATATATCTAGTGACAGTACATAAGGAAGAGGCGTCCATCCACAATGATTAGTGTTTATATAACACTAAATTTTTAGTTGGATTAGTTAATTTAATATACCTCTTTATTGCAACATTTTCTATTAATCATTACCATTTTTGATAATATCCATATATCATTTTTTCATACGAGATGTGTGCAAGTTTAATTTATAATTATTTCGACAATTTTTTAAACTTGTTTTTTTTAAATGCATTCCTTTGTTTAATGTTTTAACTGTACTATTAATACATAATACTCGTTTCAAAATTAAAGTTAAGATTAAAAATTGTAGGTTTAGTAAATTAATTGTAGGGGTATTCATTTAATCTTATTTTATTTATAGTAATCTTAAAAATAAATTTAAGTGTGTAATAATATTATGTTTATTATTATTATTTTATGATTATACATAAATATATTGTATAATATCATAGTTTCTATAATGTATATTAGGGTGTCACATATTTTGGAAACTTTGGAAATTTCTTTGTCGTCTATAAAATATATCTGTAGTTCCCAATTGGGGCCCACCAGCGGTAACTAAAGAGTCTGAGGGCCCGCAGAGTAAAGAAAAACTTGAAAATTAAATTAGAATCGTTAACATTAATTGGATTTAATATTTAATTAATATATTCTTTAAATTCGAAATAATTTTGGATTATAATAAATTTAATGTTATTAAACCTTAAGAGACAATAATACGTATATAAACAAAAACTAACAATCATTTGTATACTAGACCCTAGTAACTAAGGTGTCACATATATTAAAATATGATTTATAACGAAAATAAAACCAGTAATATTAAAAGATAACATTTTTTTAATAGCTTTTATAATAATATAATAAACATATTCACTATTTCTACTTCTCTAAAAATATTTGTACTGTTAGAGGGTCGTTAATATATTTTTTTGGGAACCACTGGTCTATATAGTGTAGATTTGGTGTATTCATGAAATATCAATATAATAATTGTATTAATTTTAAAAAAAAATGGCTATTCGAGGTATGTATACCATTTTAAAATTCTCATACAAAAATATTAATGAAAAATTGAAATTAAACTTATTTTTTTAAATTTAATAAAATATTACTTTGATTTTCGTTGCTATGGCTCTAGTACCTTTGGTTTGTTTACCTTATACATTTTTTTAAAATAATTTCTATCTTCATTATTGTGGTTTTTACGAATGTTAATATTAAGCAAAGTAGTAGCAAATAAAGTAATACTATGGTTTTAAATGGAATTCAGGTAAAGGTCGTTTTTACTTAAAATTAATGGATAAAATACAAATTAAAATTTAATTATGGTCAAAACAATTTTGAACATAAATTTAATAATCTTCCAAATCTATATCATCAGCGTCATCATCATAATCGTGAATATGTTCACTATCAATTTCAAATTTATAACGCAACAATCCACCAATTCCTCCAAAACCTAAAAATATTTAAAGTTAGTCAATGTACAAGTAGAATAAATTACCTTTCACAAACTGACACCCTTCATTTGATTGATCACTAATTATTTCCAATTTTGTACCTATAAATAGTAAATTAATATGTGATGAATAATAATAATAAATTAATTTAATCCAATAAAATATCTACCTATTATTATTGAGAGAATAAAAAAAACAAAGTTTTTATGGGCAAAAGGTCATGAAAATTGGAATGAACATAAATGGAATAATTTTATTTATTAATAATTTAAAATAAATTGTATTATATTATATTTATTAATTTTGTACTAATTAATAAGAAACCACTTAATTAGTAATTTTATAGGTTATTTTTTCGGACGAATCAATGATTTGTGTGATAGGCAACCAATGTAAAAATGTGCGCAAAAGATCATGCAAATAACAAAATAAATGTATTTGATCGTGCATACAATATATATAACGTTACATTTTGAAATTAAAATTTTATTTTTACTGAGCGATAAAACTAATATATTTAATAAAATTCTAAAAATGGGCAATAACAAAATGAGTTGGAAAACATTTATGTAAACATAATCAAAATTATTTAAAAACAAATTATTCACAATCAAATTATCTGGAAAAAATGTTACAGTCGATTGATCAGCAATACCTCAAAGATCAAGGAGTATCAAGGTGTCAATAGGGGCTACAAATATATTTTGAATGTAATTGATTGTTATTCAAAGTTACTCAGGTGCAGCAGATTTCAATTGGGATAAAATTTTTAATAGTAAACCACTCAATAAATGCTGGAAAGAGATGATAAAAATTGAATCAGAGCCATAACAATATAACAGTGATGATCTTGAGTCATGATCTTCTCAGATATTTTACACTACCAATGGTATTGGTTCGAAATGAATAATTTCTATAATATGAAGCTAAAGCACACATACTTACAATACAAAACCGAATATACGCGATTCAAGAAGGTGAATTTTAATTAATAATTTCTCAATTTAAATGGTATCACAGAACTGAAATATCGAACACTTAGCAGTCCAACTCTTTTTACACCAATCTGAATCTATATCTAAATGAAATCTGCTGCACTTGCTTATGCTTTTTGAAAAGACACGCTTATACTTCCATGCCTCCTTTAAATGTAACCATGACATATGAGGTCCCCGAACGAGCCATTCATCGAGTCCAAGTGTTACGAGATAGGGCGTCACTTAAGTACAATGACGATGAGTTAGTTACAGATACCATAAATATAATTAATAACACTGACCAACAAATGGAGAAAAAATTTTTTTATTGGGACGAGATATGGCGTTTCTGGGTAATTTGAGAGTGCTGAACACGATGGTGGTATTCATTTTGCCCCCACCGGTCAGGTTTTCAAATAAAAAATTTTAGGTAAATAATTAAAAATTTATAAAAAATAAATGTTTTCGAGTTAATAATGTTGAGTAAATTGAGTTGAGTAATTGGGATTTTATGATTACTGGCATCTTACCAAGTAAACATTAAAAGAGTGAAAATCAATATCATTTCAGTACTATAACTACACTTTGAAATTGAAGTGATAAATTGAGTTTAATGTAAGTTTGTGTTTGTCTGCATGCATACTTATCACAAACCGACAAGCATGACCCATCCCGACTGTGTAACAGTGGTGAATGCATGACACAATCGATACATAGGATGGATGGCTAAAGAAATAGATTGCTAAGCAACAAATTTATTCAAGTTGAATACAAACTACGTTGGCTAATAAGTGGAATACAATATATGATATATAGCAGAGCTCTACATAGAAGTGTCGTTATAATCATTTCTAAATTGAGTGAACATCAGCTCGTGTAGAATTCGAAGTGAGTGCATAAAATACACCAAGTTCTTCTGCTACATCTGCGGAGAGTACAAAAATGAACGCGATCTTAAAAAGATTATAACAAACTCGAGGTTGAAGCAGTTGTATGCAGCTTATTTCCCGCCATGTAAAATTGGTGATTAAGAAGACTACAAGACGTGGGCGCCAAAGCGATTCTGCCAACAATGTTACAGTGGCTTGTCCATGTGGTTTCGTGGCAAGCTGAAAAAGATACCTTTTGGAATTCCGATGATATGGCGCGAGCAGAAAGACCACAGTGCCGACTGCTACATTTGTCGAGTCGGTAAACCGACGAATACGAATCGAAATGCTTTGAAGATCATCTATCTTAATGACATTGCATGAGCCATTCGTCCGGTGCCTCACTCTGATGAGGTGCCTATTCCGAAGCCATCGAGTAGACCAGACCTTGACATCCACAGTCACAAGGACAAATAGAGCGGTTTGTTTAGATATACTTGCATATATTATTACATTTAGTACGAATCAAACCTTAAAAAGATGGCTAGCAAAAACGTTGATGGAAATAAATGTTGGATTGATGTATTAGTGGATGTAGTGCAAAAATACAATATCACTGTACATTGTTCGACACATAAAACTCCCATTTCTTTGTTTATGTGATGTCAGGGCTTTAATACGTAATTTTTCATGTGTTATTTAAAAAATACATCTATTTACTTACATTGCAGAATTGGATGAGCATGAGGGTGAAACGATTGATTACATAGATACAATGATTCGTGATGCGAATGCAAATGTAAAAAAGTTCGATATCGGTTTATATTTATAAGTTCAATTTACAATCTTTTTAGGTGACAACAGAATCAGCATTAAAAAAGATTATGACACAAATGTATTGACTCGAAAACGACCTTTCGACCTGCCATATTCAAATAAAACATATAAAATTATTCCTATCACTACGAATGCATATGCAGTGCAGTCAGAATTGGACAATGACATTGTAACTAGTTATTTCTAATCAAATTAAAAAAATTAATTGAATTGTTTTTTAGTATAAATTCTTTACGTTTTCAATTGAATTATTCATTGTTTGTTCATCAGAAAATCTTTTTTCATTTCTTTACAGCTGATTA
>LWCA01001170.1:0-11497 GCA_001642005.1 Intoshia linei | reverse complement strand
AAAAAATTTATTTGTAAAAGATGCGATAAACTGGCGGGAGAAGGCGCTCGGCTACGTAGACTTCCGAGTAGGTTTCGAGATATAAATATTATCTAAATGTCAGGCCGAATTCGCAGAAACAAGTGGTGTCTCAACAATGAGCGAGAAGAACGACGAAGGTGCTATAATTTATTGAACCTTATTGAGGAGGCAGAAGAAATTGAATATAGACCGACTACGTATGCTACGTTTACATATCGACATAATCAAATTTTGGATTCAAATTCGAAAAAAATAAAAAAAAAAGGCGTTGGTGGGCATCGAACTCTGTCGAAATTATTTGAACAGCAAATTAGTAGTTATAGAGCTATACGAAAAAGTTCATTTAAATAATAGTTTAACGAGTGAGCGATATAAAATTTGATATTTACGTGAAATTTTATTTACAATATATTTAAATGTCGTCAGAAAAGGAAGATTTTTTGGTTAATCAATCAAATATCTCTAGAAGCGAATTAGAATCAAAATTGGCTGACCTAACTATGCGTCTGGAGGATATGGAAATGAGGCGTGGTATGACGTTGGCGGATGTCAGATATTTCCAGGATTTATGTAATGATGCTGGCGTGAAAGAGAAGGCAGAATTCGGATGTTGTCGGAAAAGGAGAAAGACGAGTTGTTAATGAGAAATGTCGACAGTCGTATTCGAAGACGATTAGAAGGTGTCCTAGGCGATGCGGGGATAAAAGAAAATTCATTTACGTTGGCGAAGGACATTTACCCGGAGGGGCGTGATTCGGCGGATAAATTGTCGAAAGGTATGATTAAGTTCATAACGATTAATTTTAGGCGTTTGAGACGATAAAAACTCAATTACTAAATAGTTTGCCGAACTTTCCAACGACATTTTGGAAGACCTCTGCATGCAACGAATCCTATTTGGTTTACCTCGAGATGTGGCGGAAAAACTGAGGTATACGGCGCAAGACCCTATAAAATTGGCGGATAGATTAATGTCGTCGAGGCGTATAGATCAAGATGAAGATCAATAGATTGCGATATTAAAGATAGGCGTAACAGATGTCATCGATGCGGTTCTATATACCATTTGGCAGGGCAATGTGGAAAATTTAGCAAAAGGCGGGAGATGTAATATACTTGTAACTATTGTAACTAAATGGTCAGACCCCATAAGTAAACCAAAGTGTTCATTTTTGTTGTCTAGTGCTATTGTTAGTGAAAATATTTCTCATATATAAATTATTGTGTTGTGCAGCTGTCACATTTTTATTGCATCGTAAAATATTTATAGCTCGTAATTGGTTTTAAAAAGAAAAAAGGTGGTTAAAATCACCACCTCTGGTAGTTGTTATATTTTTTTCTCGATAGTTCTAGGGTTACATTAATTTAAGATTTGATACAAGAGTTTATTATTATACAATACTTTGTCTGTAATTATTTACATTAATTAATTTTTTCCCACACATGGCGCATATACCTTAAATTGAATGTGAATAAAAACAATATTTTACCTTTTTTATAGGAGCATTCTAAATGTAATAAAATTAATAATTACGGTATAGCATCAGGCAGATATCAAAATTTATTTAGTTTATACCTGCATTCTCTATATTCTTTCTATTGTTGCTTTATGATTAGTGTTGTCAAACCGGTTTTTTCGGTAAATTTAATAAACACAAAAATTAACCCTTTCATACACTGAGTCGACATTTGAAAATTTCTCATAAAAACTTGGTGCAAATTAATTAATGTGTTAAATACATGTACCCTAGGAATCCAATTACAAATCCAGAAATGAATTATTATTTAAGTCAATTTATGGTGAAAAAAAATCATGTGATAAGTCGAATTTAATTGATTTTTATGCAATTTACGATGAGCACATACGTAAATATAAAAGTGAAAAACTAATAACTGTGACGAAACCGCTTTATATATTAAAAACCTTTCAAAGAAATAATTTGTTCAAAAAAACGATGAATGTAAAGAAACTAAACAAATGAAACAAAAAGTAACATTATTTTTATGTTGTAGTTTGGATGGGGAAAAGCTACAGCCATTGTTAATAGGAAAAAGTAAGAATCCTCGATGTAGGAAAAATTTTTTTCCACCTGATTTCGGAGTTTTATATAATTCATCGGTAAATGCATGAATGACAAGCAATATTTTCATGCATGGTTGATAGTTTTGAATTGTGAAATGAAGGATCAAAAGAGAAAAATTGTACTTATTTTGGATAATGCTAGTTATCATAAACAGTTAGATTGTTCAAATATTAAGTTGCTTTTTTTACCAAAGAATGCAACAGCTTTAATTCAACACTTGATATGGGTATCATAAAATCATTTAAAAACCATTATTATAATGTAATATGATAATTTTTCCTAACTATTAATTGTGGCGAATTATCAAATTCCTTTCTAATTTAAACATAAGGTAAGTTATTGTTATAATTTCTCAACCATGGGAAAAAATAACAGTGGAAACAATTAGAAATTGCTGGAAAAAATAAATAAACACCGCGAAAGGACGCATATAACAATTCCTAATATAAAAACTGATGAAATCGAATTATTTATACAAGAAAGTATATTTATATTAAATGATGACGAAGATATCATTTTATAATGGTTCCAATTTATCTCAAACAACCACTTCAAAAACGATAAAATTACTATCAGAATCAAAAGATAATTTAAGATTTGTTTCACCAAATTGTATTAAAGAATTTTATGAATTTAGAAAAAAATAATAAAAAGCTTTCGAAAAGAAACAATAAGATAACGGATTATTATGTAGATTAAATTATTTTTCGTCACATTTGTTTTTATCAGATATTATGTAAATATTAAGTTATGATTGTCTTGTCTCAAAATTTTCAATTCTATTTATATTAGTTTTAATACTATAAAAATCTATTTTTTAATTGTAAATAAATGCTTAATTTTTTGTGATATGACCCATCAACGAATCTTTATCAACTTTCTTACTATGATTAAATACTATCATCGTTCAATTAATTTAATACATAATAGAATCTTATTATTACCCTCAGTTTTTGGAGCCTTTTCAAAAAAGGTGCCAAAACACGGTGTTATACTGTATAATTATATAAAATAAGTGTCAATATGAACAATATTCATTGAACACATGTTTAATTAGTGTGTCCATAAGTATTTATTTTTGACATTTAAAATAACTAAATAAGTACTCAAAAATACCATAGATAATTTTAGTCAATATTTTACTTGTAATTTTTCACATTCTTAATAAAGTGAAGTTTTAATAAATTTATATTTTATAAAAACACTTTATATCGTTTAATTTGGATCACTTCAAATTTATAAATTAATAAAAATGAATTATTTTTTAATTATGCCAAAAAAATAATTGTAAAGAGAGTTTATTGATTTTAACAAACATTTGAAAAATCATAGTGAATTACGTAAAAAAATAATTTGCAATGATAAATACCAATAAAATTAACACTTACATTTCATATTTTAAATTGTTAGAACTTTCGATTCAAATTTTATTGTTCCTTTTGTTTCTAAGACATTTCGAAAAGTACTTATTTAGTACTTACAAAATCTGGACACTCTAGTTTAATGAATAATACGCGTCAAAATGTCGTAATGGGTTAAACTTACTGTACATTTAATAAGTTTTCTAAAAATCTAAAATTGCGTTTTATGTACTTCATATACAGAAGTTGCAAAATATGAAATGCTAACAAATTTTGAAATTGAATTTTAGAAATTTGATATTGATATGGTAAAAATAAATTTTAGTTTTGCTTGCTCTTGGGATACGACAATTATTAATTTTTTTGTGGTTCACAGGGGATAATTAACCCTAACAAATTATTTAGATCATTGTAGGGTTTGATACAAAAAAGTCACGTTTGGAGAGTTTACTGTACTAAATATTTTATGTAAAAATTACCTTGACAGTAGTAATGCCCAAATTGTTTAATATTACTTCTACATAATCGGCATATCCCATAATTTGTATATTTTTTACTAAGTTTGTGATTTAGTATAATACTTCTGACCAACACTGAAAAGTGAAATGTATAATGGTTTTTTATCACAAATTTCTAAATTATTATAAGTCAGGCTGTATTGAGTTCGTCACAAATTTTTCGAAGATTTCATTTTTGAAAAAAAACGCATTGTGGTATGGTATGATACCAATGAATCATTAATTTTTTAATATTGAAATAATTGAATGAACATTAAACTATAATTTAAAAATCTGCGCACCATCTTGCAGGTCGTATTGTGTCCACCCCTATTGTAGATCATAAAAATGATCATATCTCTAGATTGGAAAAATGTAATGATTATTGGTGCAGCTGATATTAAATGTTTTTTAAGTGTTGGACAATATAATTAATGGTTGGTTAAGTTCAATATAATGAAAAATAAAGCTACCATTTGAATTAATCAGTTTGCATATCCCTATACAGTGGGGTGTTAACGTTTTTGTTTGTGTAGATTCATAGAGGGTGTTCATTTTAAATCGCATACTTTTATATTTTCTATACATTTTTCATTGTAAAAATAAAAAAAGTGTGCGCTAAAATAAAGTTCAAACAAGCCATATAAAATTCTTCAAATTAAACTGTGATTGATAATCTTGAATTTAATATTTTAGAAATACTATTTGTGTCTATCTATTGCAGTGATGGCAGCCAACTAAAACTAGGTGTGTTAAATTTAATACTATTTTCAGAAATTTTTTTCTAGTATGTTTTTATTAAAAAAATATTAAGTCAATCAAAACCGTCAATTAAGTCGAACAACTTGATGATGGAAAATGAGTTCAAAAAATAATTTTTACATTTATTTAGATTTAAAAAATTGAGCTGAAAGTTTTTCAATGGGAGGTTCATAACTTGTTGATTTTAACGCTACACAAGCCAAACTAGTTTCATCGTGAAGTCTATTCCTTTTATGATTTTTGACATATTCAATGTGGAAAATAACGATTCACAAGAATATGTAGATGAAAATATAGTTAACCCTTACGAGACTATGCTAATTTTCAAAATTGAAAGCAAAAAATTTCACTTTTGCAATGTTAAAAAACACTAAAATTTAAAGCTCAAAATTCACAAATTTCAAATGTCATTGATTTGTGAAGTAAACAACTTCAATTTGACTTTAATGTTTGGCTAAGAATTAGCAATAAAATATATTTAATTTATGACACGCAATTACAATCACGTCGCGTCTATTGTATTTCAAATATAATTTATTTTATTGTTGACACAAAGTAAACATTGATAATAAAATTAATTTTTACGCATATTACATGTTATTGTATGAGCAGTAATTTGTTCAAAATTTATATTGGTACCGCCTTATTATGGTTTATATACAAACCAATGTGAATTTATGAGTGTAGTTTTTGGCATCAATACATGCAATTGTCTCGTAAGGGTTAATATAGGTTTAGCTAGACATTTCAGACTATTAATTGTTTTAGGCATAGAATTCCAAACTTCTAATAACATATTTGATTGGTCAAAGTAGGTAACATCTTCAAATAATTTTGTAAGTCTATTACTTCAATTTCTGATCTCACTTATTTTAGTAATATTTTTTATTTGAAGTGAACTTATATATTTTTTCAAGTGTCTAAAAAAAATGTCAAGTGTGTATTTTTTACACGAAAACACGTACTTTGCCATCACTGATCTATTGTATACTATCTGTATTTGATTCATTAACTTTGTTATCAGTTGTAGTAATTATGACTCATAATTTATAAGTAAAGTTTATCAATTATTTTCATGTGTGCGCTGTTAAATGAACACCCTATATTGCATTAAAATATTAGCAAGGATTCCTTACTTATTACTAAATAAAGATAAATTATATAAAGTAATTTAGTTTAAAATGTATGACTTTATTTATTTGTCTGTTCCAGATTATTTAAGAAAGTAAGAGGAGTCGAGATTAAAAATTCCATGTTTATTACAGTTTTTCGAGGGTGATGTTTAATCGCAAATTTCAAATGTAAAAAACCCAAATTATCCTTTTTTTAAAAATCAAAAGATTCCTACCATTCAGAAATCGCTGGCTTAAGTAGTACATTGAGTGTATTCATAACGATATTTAAAAGGTGAAATTTAACCGAAATTCAAATCCAAAAAAATACAGATAATAAATATAATAATATATAAAAATAAATACCGATAAAGATTTGATATTACTTTGTTTTCATGTGCCTTAATTTCAATATTTTCTGTCAAATAATAAAAATAATTATGTTTTCTTACCATTTTTGCTGAAACCTATATATAATATAAATACAATTTTATTATAAATAATGTTTTACAGGATTCACAAACCATTTTCAATTTATTACGCGTGATATTATATATTATGCTTGTAGTTATAGTCGTTATTAAATTTTATTATAATAAAGTTAATAATCGTTTGAATCAACTATGAAATGGATTGCTAAAAAATTTCAATTGGATAGTGTGAAATTATCTATTATTAATTTCAGTTTCAATTCCATTGAGGACTATTTAAAACTAATTGAATGGAACATAGTAACCTCAAAAAAATCTGATGTAATTGGTAAAAATGCAAATTACAGTGTATTCAACATTATAAATGGTTGCATTGAACATAAAGTAAAATCAATATTACACTGCACAGATGCTGGGTTTTCTATAAGTGTTTGCGAGAAACCGTCTGATATTGGTATTGAAATAAAATTTAATTTTCTATTTATTAGATGTAAGCATAAGCTTTCATGAAATTCTCAATATTTATTCGCTTTGGATTAGTAAAGTGGAGTCCGTACTGATTGCATTTGAAAGTAGTTACCCGGGCTGTGATTTAAAAGATTTCGATATTAAAATTGAGATTATTGAATTTATTCTAACACATTTTAATGATGAACTCAAATACACAGAAACAAATTCTGTCAATTCTATTTATCATGTGATTCAACGTAAATGCAGTTTAAATTCATTTTACATTTTTTAGATAAATCTATGGGACGAACTGGATTTTTGATGGTTATTGTAGCTATATTTCAATTGATAGGCGTTTCTGGTGTGAACTTGTGTTTTAGTGAGGGCAGATCCTGGTTATTTATTGAATCTTCTATAAAATCTGCTCATCTTGAAATTTCATGTATTTTTACTAATATTGTACTTATTAACTTTGAAAATGTGTAGACTCAACTTCGTATGGTTGGTTTGTGGAATTAGATATGCCTTTAAAATTACCAAACGATTGGTTATATCAAAGGGATATGTATATAAAACCATCTCCATTGACAAATTTCATATTTTTTATTTCTAATTTAAATACAAAATTTTATTTAAAAGGAGCGTGTCATGAGTGCATCATTTTGATGCGATATAAAGAGGTAATTAATAGTTTTTAACATTTATATTTTTGCATTAGAAAATTTTCTCATTTTTATTTGAAAATGCATTGCTGTACCGATACCCACCTATGTTGACATGTCTAGCCCAAATGCAAGATTATTTGTATAAGAAAATAACTGTAGTACTTGACCTATTTCATTTTAAATGTATTTTTAGATGAATACTACAGAAGACCTTTCGTTAATTTTACATGAATTGTCTATTCTCTCATCAAAAACATTTTACAAAAATTCTTATGTGATACCATATTTAAACATTAGTATTTATTGGTATCATCGCCAAGAATGGATCACTTGTTTGGAATTTTTTGTTTGTGCGACGAAAATTTTATCTACGTAATATTCTATTAAAAAGTTATGTTTGCTATAAATTAAGTCACTTAACTAGAGTAGCCAGAAAAAATACATATTATCAATTTTAGTTTATTTGGTGTTAAAATTTAATAATTTTACTAGCTGGATTTTTCCCACGGGTATATCAAGGAAAACATGCAAATAACCAAAAATATATGTTTGGTGATGTATTTGGGAATAGCTGCTCAAAATTTTACTAGTACAGTGGAATCTCGAATTGGGGCACCATTTTTTGAAAAGTGCCCCAAAATCAGGGGTTATCTAATTTTTCATTGAATATTTAAACTATTGCAATACATTATGATATTATATTTGTTTCTATTAGAGTCCAACACTGTTTAGGGCGATATTTTCAGGTAAATTCCTGATTATCAAAATTTAATAAAAATCTCAAATCAAAGTTATGAATATTTTTGTAATTATGTACTTAATTTTTAGAATTATAGTTACTTTCTAATCTAGAATAGTAATTAATAATTTATCAGATATTAAAATATAGGCATGAATGAAAAATTAATGAATTTGATAAATACATATGAAAATGTATGTAAAATATTTAAATAAATCTAATTCTAATTTAATGTCATCACTATAGGAATTATCCTTATATATTTACAACATTTTGGCCACAAAAGCGGGGTTAATTTTACATATATTACTATGCCATTGATATAAATACTATAAAATTAACATAATTCTGAAAAAGTGCCCCAAAAACCAAGTATGCCCCACACCGAATTAAATTATTGACAATAAAAAAATATTAAAGCCTTGGGAACGCTTAAATAATTAAAAATTTAATTATTATATTAATACTGCGTGTTCTTATCTGAACACGAACTTCGGATCGTGTTGAAAGTCTTTTTATATTTCGTGTAGATTAAAAAATTCAATTATCAATTATATCAAAAATTTAAAAAATTGTTTTTTTCAGTCATTTGAAGCCTCCTCCTCCTACATCACTATAAAATGTTTATTCCAGTGTCGTGGAATAGAATGAGTATGAATATAGTAATGAAAATATACAAAAGTTGATTTTTCTTAATTTACATTTTAAAAACTGTAAAACCCTAATTCATATTTTTAGATATAGCTTCGATAAAGCTGACTATTTAATTCAATTTATTGTGGGGAAATTGTTAACTAAAGAAATACCTAAATGTGTCTCCATGTTACTGCATGGTTTACAGAATGATATTCATATAGGTTATGGTATGCATATGATATATGAATTTGATAAAAACTTAAATAAACCAGAAAAGCATCTTCTAGGATTAAATTACCTATTTAATCTTTTGTTGCTTGGTCTAGATAATATATGTCAGTGGGAAGAAAAGAAGACCATAGAAAATACAATCCTTCATGTAGGTTATGTTGGTAAAATTTGTAGTTCCATACAATCGGTTCGAGCAGCAATAATCACTTTTAAACATGACGAATTGAACATTAAAACATTCTGTCGCACTTTGTTTAATTTGTATGAAGTCGAAAACTATAATATGCATTATGATAAAGAATTTTATGAATATGATGATTCTATAGGTTCAGCTATATTTGATAATAATTTCTATAAGGATGGTATATTCGAACTAGATGTTAAAGAAAATATTATTAATGCCGTCATACTTTTAAAAAATTCTATTTTATCTCATCTAATATCCATGAAGTTACCTAAAGATTCAAATACTAGTGCTTTTCTTTATTCTCACATTATAAGTAAAAAAATTAAAAACGTGGGAATAATTGTAAATAATAACGATTATATTCGTATTAAATTTATGGAGATTATTACTAGTCCTATATTTATATAGTACAATTAATTTTTTGTTACATTATTTTAAATTGTAATGTTTTATATATAAATAAATTTTTGTAATATAAATTTAGTATAAATTAGCAATAGGCAAAAATGTTGCAACTCTATTGAACGTAAGTACAAATACTAATTATTTTGATTTATCATGTAATTGGTATACAGTGTTGGTCATAAGATTATAATAATTGCTTTTTACATATTCTGTGGTTACTAATTCATTAATGAGTAGAGGAAATTAAATAAAATTTTTAATATAAGTTACACATATTTATGTTTAATTGAAATTAATTAATATTTTGTAACACCTCCTTTAGCATATATGAGAGCCATAATTCTCCGTAGAATACTATTACAGTGAGGCCTTTCAATATCGCCACTATTTTTCAATTTTGTAAAAAACTTATAAGGAAAATTCTCAATACTGCTACAAATTAAAAAAATTTGATAAACGCAGGAATATTGAGACAAGACAATCACAACTTAATATTTATATAATATCTGATAAAAAAAAATGTGAAACCGCTATATCTGAAATTCAGATTCTGAATGCATTGAGTGGTGAACGTATAGAAAATTCGCAAATTTTTCCCAAAATGACACCCCACTGTACATTATATATATGCCTAGCGCATAATTTTCAGTCAACCGGTAGAATAAGTGCATTCAAGTTGAGTTGCAAATACATACATTGCAAATTTATATCGAAAAAGTTGACCTAACTAAATTAACGAAAATATTAAAAAGTATGTTTATTAGTAGTAACCAGGATCATTGGTAACCCAATTAGGTTTTGGTTGCTTTTTAGCTTTTTCACATGTATTGAATAAAGATTTATAGGAAGTGGATAATGATGGATTTTCTTGTAATGTTTTATATTCAGTTACTTGTCGTTTCTTATTGCGTATGAGTTTTTTAGATTGATCAATGTCCACAATAGGGTTTATTTTTAATAAACTATCTGTAATATGACTCGATTCCACCAAAGGCATAATTTTGTTTTGTTCATTGTTACATTTTTCTGGCTTCATGGATGATTTAAGGCTAGACTAAAATAATAATTCATTACAAGTAATACTTAATTGTTTAACTGAACAAAGCCGAACCTAGTAGGTTCATAAATAAAATTTTAAATTATAGAGATCGACCAGTCAATCTCGATCGCATTGTTGGACATTAGGGTGTCACATCAAATATTTTTTTTAAGAAATTTAAAAACATACCCAGTAGATTAGATGTAATTCGAAAAAAAATGACAATCCGATGACTAATTCTGAAAAATACTCATTAATGACTCAGCGTTGATCAATTAAGTAATTAACAAAAAACAGCTAAATTTAAGTTTATTTTCATGTTTTTTTAGTTTTTTTTACAAAAACTTAAATTCATGCTTCGTTTGTGTTGAAAATTTAATAATATTTGTATATTTTAATAAATAATGCTAAGCTGCGTCATGCACCATTGACGTTATTCTATAATATAAAAAAAAATTTTCAAATTATAGCTATTTATCATTTTGTTTTGGTGTTTGTGGTGGGTTAAATGTAGAAATTTGTCTATCATTTCAAAAATTTTAGTCTACTTTTATATTTTTATCTTAATTATTATTTATTATTGTCTATTTTTATAAGAGACTTAAGATTGTCATAATCCAACCAAAATTTTATATATCCTCAACGCAATATACCAACAAAATAAAAGATTTTATAAATTTTAATCCAAAATATATTATAAACGGGAATGTAATTAATCCAAGCATTTATAGGAAAATGTACTAAAAATCATCACTGTATTTTTAATTTTTTCTTCTTTTGTGTACAAATTTAATGATCGTTTATATTTTTGTAAGGCTCTTTTGGCTGAATCGGTTACAATTTTATACTTCATTGGTTAATTCTTTATTTTCGTAAT
>LWCA01000634.1:0-21644 GCA_001642005.1 Intoshia linei | reverse complement strand
AGAAGCAAACTTGTTTCCAATTCATGCTCATGTTCTCTCTGGCGAATTCTAAGCGGGATTTTTTGTGGTCAGGTGTCAGGGGCGGTTTGCACTTCATTTTTGAACTTTCGTAACCTTGCCATTATGTTTATATTATTTATTCAAATCGTCATTTGAAATGAAATCAAATGAAAAAATAACAATTATTTTGATTCTAATCAGATTGTAATGTTTCATGTCTTCCATATTCTATCTATAAAATAAAAGGAACTCTCAAAAAATGTGTAAATAAAGGTTGACAGAAGTATAGGTTAGCGTCATGTATTATTAAAAAATTTATTTATACTATTTTTCAGATTCTTTACGGTGTGAAGTAACGACAGTATCATAAATACTTTCAAATCCTTACAAAAATAAGATCGGTTACATGCATTGACGGCGAATTAAATAATTACACCGTTAGTCGTTTGAAATTATTAATAATCATAAAAAATCCACATAATAATAATAAATTTCAGTTCAAAATATTATGGGTATTTTTAAATTGCAGAGCAGGCCGATGTTTTTGTAATAATATTAAAAACAAACACCGCAGATGTTATTTTCATTGCATTTCTCATACCGAACGGCCCTGTATTTTTTTAATTTCTAAAATTCGATCAAAAAGTTAACACCCTAGTCTACACATTGTACATTATAATTATGAATAATTAATCAAACATTAGTTGTGTTAATTTCTGGAATAAATGAAAATTTTATACTGGGAAATTCTTCTGAAACGTTTTATATTTTTTATAAACTAATCGTAATTTGTCCTGTATTAACTGGAATAGATCGCGGAATTTACGCTTTATAATATTTTTTAAAAAAATAGCAATTTATGATTTTGACCTCATGGTCAGAATAAATTTCTGAAGTTGAAATTTACGAAAATTTTAACGATCCCAGATTTTTTTAAATTCTAGGAATAATTATATTATTAAAAAAGGGTAATTTGTGTTTTTGATTCATTGTTAAGAATGAATGTAGGCTACTCTTTACCCTTTTATGTATCTCTATTGACGTCCATTATCTGGAGCCACATTCTTTTGAGCGATGTATTGTTGGAGAGATATATCTTGAAGCGATATAATCATCGATTTTACTAATTTATCATATGATTGATTTTTTCACGAAATTTTAGTGGATTTCTTTATTCATATTTTATTATTATTTTTATTATCTTATATTCATAATTTTGGGACTATACTTTTGCAGGGTTTTTAAGGTAACACTTTTTTCAGCCAAATTTTAAAGATTTTGAAGATCCCATAAAATGTTAAACATATTCCCTTCAAAACTCTACAAAATTTTTGATCCCAAAATTGACTTCAAAATCTTTAAAAATGTAGAAAAAAATGTTCCCTTCAATATTTTGAAACCAAAATTATCTTATAAATCTTTAAAAAATGGTAAAAAAAATTATATTGCCTTAAAAACCCTACAAAATCTTGGGACCAAAATTATCTTCAAAATCTTTACAAAATAGAAAAAAATAAAACATTCCCTTCAATATTTTGAGACCAAAATTACCTTCAAAATTTTTAAAAAATTAAAAAAAATTATATTTTCTTAAAAATCCTACAAAATCTTGGGACCAAAATTATGTTTAAAGTATTTAAAAAATAAAAAAAAATAAAATATTCCCTTAAGAACCCTACAAAATTTTGGTCCTAAAATTATCTTCAAAATCTTTAAAAAATGGTATAAAAAATATACCCATAAAAACCCTACAAAATCTTTGTCATTGTCATTAAAGATACATTGAAGAAACCACAAAAATATTGTCAAAAAATAAATATTATGATTAATTAACAAAATCAATGATTATATTTCTTGTGTTTTTCTCTCTTCTTCTGAACGGTCCAGATTTTTTTTAAATTATATAAATAATTATATTTGTGTTCTTGGTACTGAAGCAGTCAAAATCTGAAAAAGAAGTTTGTGATCAAATTTATCTCTTCAAAAACTGATGAGAAATTGGGTTTTTTAATTATAATTATAGGACTTAATTTTTAATTAAACGGTAACGTACAGATATGCACTTTTATATGATAAAGGAGAAAAAAGTACCACTATCGCAAAAGTCATAGTCGAACCTACCAAGCTCGATGCCGCTCTTTAAAAAAATTAGCAAACGATTCGTAGTGTCATACATGTATAGCCCTAGTTATCTTTCCAAGACTTTTGACTTGACATTTTTATCTTGACAAAATATTTATGATAGTCAAGAATATAATTTTTTTAATGTACTATTTGGAATAATGAGACTAATTTTGCAAAAATTTCGTCCAATCCCTAAGAGTGTTCTCGAAGTAGGGTAGGTTCGGCTCTTTAAAAAGAAAATAAATAAAATGCAATTTTAGATTATAATGAACTATAAACGAAAAAGCGTTGATGGATTCAGTATATTAAACATATTTTTGGATTTGATTGGTGGATTCTTTTCATTGCTTCAAATGTTTTTAATTGCTTTTAATAGAAGTAATTTTCAAAAAGTATTAAATATTAAATACATTATATATAGATAACTGGCATACACTACTCCAGAACATTACAAAACTTAGTTTGGGTGTTTTATCAATAATGTATGATTCAATAATTGTCATGCAGTGGTTTAGATACAAACAAATCAATGTTCTAGTGCTAGAGGAGGAAAATTTGATGCAAGAAAGTTTTTGTGATAGTGAACTAAGTGAAGAATAAAACTGTTTATATTTATATTTCAATATCTTTAATGGTTGGATTTCGTATGTGACGCATATTTGCACCGTGTTCAGAAGGTTTGAACGGTGCATGGACCCCATAAGGTTTAGGTATAGGTAATTGGCTGTCGTTTTCAGGAATATAAGCATTCGGGCGGGGGTCAGCCATAGTAAAACCTCCATTCAATAACCTGTGTTGATTTTTCCATTCATCAGTCTTGAAAAAAAGTTAAAAGGGTATATTATTAATAGAAACCTTTTCCATAACTTCCTTGTCTATTTGAATGCGTTTATTATTTTCACAATATCTATTCCAATTTTGTTCAATTTTTTTGGATGGATACTTGCCGTTATCCATATTACTAATTTTAAAAGATTAAAGGATGCATAAATAAATGAAAAATTGATTTAAAAGTACTCGTAAATATTTTTAATATTCTCTTCAGCTTCTTCCTTGATTTTGATGTGTTTGAATTTTTTTGCTTGATTCAACGAAATTTCTGCTATTAATGCTTTAATATTTTTGGTTTTGGTTTTTATACTTCGTTGGATTTCATTTATCTGTTATATCAATTAACAAAAATTAAATAAATGTTAAATTTAAAGAGTAAATATTTTTACCTTATTTCCAATTTCAAATGTTTCATTTCTTCTGTTGTTTATATCTGTTTTAATTTCATGAATCAACCTGTTTACTTGCCGTGATATTAATTCTTTTTCCAAAAGTTTTTCTTCAGTGTTTCCCAATTGTTTTTCTAGTGTGAACAATTTATTGCTCAATGTACAATAACTTTGTTCAGGGTTATCTAAATAGCGTGTTCTATTTTCAGTTTTTGGATTTTCGGTCCTTTTTTCCAATTCTATTTTACGCTGCTTGCATATATCAATCTAAAAACAATTGGTATGATTAATACAATTAATAAATTTTAACCTGTTGATTCAAGACTAATAATTCATTCTTATAGTCATTTATTTTGGGCACCAATTTTTTTAAATTTTCACAGTTTCTTTTTTGTTCGTTTAATTCCAAATTAATGTTATTTATATCATCTAATCTCAGTTTATATTCAATTTCGGAATGTTTTATAGTTTCCTCTAAAATATGCGCTTAACAACAGAATATATGAATCTGTACCTTGAGTGTTAAATTTTTGATAGAACAAACAGACATCCGCGTTTAGTTTTACCAATTCGATACCCCTGTCGTTTCTAATTTTTGTAGCTTGATCGTATATTTTTCTCTGATTTATCATGTACTCTTCGGATAAATTAATCATTTGATTTAATCGTGAAATTTTCAATCTTTGTTGTTCCCTTTCTTCAATCAATTTATCTTCAAGAGACAAATTTTTAGACAAATCCATTTGTACGTTATCTCTAATTAGTATGTCGCTAGATATTTTCATTCTTTTTTTATGTAAACCACTAAATTTTATGTATGTTTTAATGTGGATAAACATACTTTTCCTTTTTATTTGAGTTGTTTCTTAATATTTCAATTTCGTTATGGAAAATTTTTATTTTTTCGGAAAGCTCAGAATTCTTTTGTAAGGATATTTGAATGCTGGTAACACATTTGTTTCTTTCGTTTTTTATTAAATAGTAAATTTTGGCAAAGTCTTCCAGTCTAAATTGATTTATTACAATTAAAAATTTGTAATTGTAAAAAATAAAAATTACCTTTCATGCAATAATACATATTTCTTTTTCATTTCTTTGATAATCAATTCTTTTTGCTTCAAATCATCCATGATTTTTGTAAATCTTTGTTCGGATTTTTGGTAATCTTTAGATTTTTGTTCTCTCTCATCATTCTAAATTTTAATTTTAATAATTTACTGGAAACAAACATGTAGTATAAATATTGCAATAGCAATAATAAAAATATCCCTCGAATTGGGCAATTGAATTGTATGACTTTAAAAAGTAATCTTTGACATCATTTGCATCGTTTTCATGAAAAAAATTGGTTATAAATTAATATTATCCATGTTTAAGGAAATTCAAGTTTGGATGTCATTTTGAGGAACTATTATTCCGATTAAGGAATAATCAAAATTATCAATTTATTACCACTATACCAATTCATTATCACACCAATCGAGGATAAACAATAATTCCAATAATTAACTTTTATAATGGCCAGCCTTGATAGTTCTATAACTTCAATTCTTAAATCAGATTGTTCCATTAAAAGTGATTCTTCTTCGTTGATAAAATTATCAACTTTTAAAGATTCTATATTTGTCAATGAATTTTGTTGAGATAATGCCCGTTTTAATGTGTCAACTTCGTGTTTTACATCGAATCGTCTTCTAAGCAGTAGTTGGTTTGGTTGAGACACCAAATTGTTCTACGGTTTTTATTAATTTAATGTTTCATTATAATTGTTATTACTGTTTCGTTAACCCTGTCAAAAGCATTTTTTAAACTTTTTAGTTGGTCTAAGCAAAATTTGTGCTGAACTTCTGATTTTTTTAAATTTCGCAATTCACGTTCCTTATCTTTTAAATGTCTATTTTGCAATTCATTCTCTGTTCTTTTGTCGATGTTTAAATATTTCAAATTGATATCCATGTTTGCTCTATTTTATTTTATAAATTTTAAATTTAAATTTTAATTAGTTTCGTTAAACGTCATGAATAATCATTATTTTCAAAATAGAAACCTATTTTCCATCGGATATTTTTTTAAATAGAAAAATTTATATATAGGGTGGCTACGCTAGTAGATACTAAAAAACGTAAAAATTTTGAAAATATACACATAATAAAAAATATTACCTGTCACCGAGTAAAACTACTTCTTTTTCTCGTGACATGTTTAAATCGGTTGTAAAAGCTGAGATGAGTCGTTCAGATTCCGACATTTCTTCGTTAATTCGGGATAATTCTGATTTTATAGAATTGATCTCATCATATTTTGTCATAACTTGTTGATCGTATTTAGATAATGTTGTGTTTATGTCGTCTACTTCTTGTTGATACATTTCACTTTTTCTTAATACATCTCTAAATTAACATTACTATCTAGTTTAAAATCAAAAAGTGCGTATAACGTTAGTAGCAATTCGCTAGCAATTAAATAAAAATAAAAAGATAAATAGTTCATACGCAGCGCTTCCCCAAATGGATTCGCAGAAATTTTAAACCGTTAATTTTTATTTCATTAAATTAACTATAATTACTACATTTGACCCTAATTCTTTAAAAAATGTTTTTAAATTTAGAGTACACGACATATTTACATTTAGGGTTTATATTTATTTATAACTCTATTTATAAAAGTATAAATATTTATTGAGTTTTAGAATTTACTTTATGATGATAAATTATTTAATAATTTAAGGGACATACATTTGAGCAGTGTATTGTTGGAGCATCATAGCGCGACATCATAAATTTTGCTAATTAATCATATTATTGCTTTTTTCTCACAATTTTTAAATATTTTAAAGAAAATTTTGGTGCTTAGATTTGGTAGGGTTTTTAGGCGGACATTTTTTAAATATTTTGATGATAATTTTTCGACCAAAATTTTTTAGGGTTTTTAAAAGAATATTTTTAACATTTTAAGGTATCTTCAAATTATTTAAAAATTGAATAAAAAAAATATTCCTTAAAAACCCTTCAAAATTTTTGTCGGAAAAATAATCATAAAAATCTTTAAAAATTGGGTAAAAAAAAAAAAAATCCCTTAAAAACCCAACTAAATTTTGGTAAAAAATTAATAATATGATAAATTAGTAAAATCAATAATTATGTCGCTTTATGATGAGCGATCCAACAATACATCGATCAAATGAATGTCGCTCTAGAGCAGTCATTCCCAGCGTGGGGCCTTGCTGGTTTCAGGGAGCCCTGAAAAAAATTTAATAAATAATTAAAAAGATACATTTTTTTGTATGAGTTTTAAATTTTTAAATTTTAAGTACAATTATATATTGCATTATGATAACATGAATTTCCCAGGGCAACACTAAAACGCTTTCAGGGCCGCAGGTTTTGCACCCCTGGTCTAAAGCTTAAACTAATATCCAAACAAAACATTTTAATTATATTTTTGATTTTTGAAATTAATTATTTAGTCATGTTTTTCAATTTTTTAACGAAAAACAGCAATTTTAACAAAAATTTCGCCAGAGTCTCTTCCGCAAAGAAACTCGGTACGTGTTATTCGGCAATGCTGGAAGTATTTGGTTAAATTAGATTTTTCTAAAAAATATAGATAAAAGTGAATTGCTCACTTAGGTATTGGTAAAATCGGGTTTTTCAAAAAATAATGGAAAAAAAGGAGTTTTACCCTAAGTATTGGTAAAATGAGAATAAAATCGCACGATTAATAATTTCACGGTAGCATTAATAAAATTTAATAAAAAATACTGTTTCAAACTTTGAAATTCAAAGTCTTATAGATTACTCCACTTTTTTATCCGATGTTTCTAAATAAACCGATTTTACCAAACCTAATGGGGAAAATCCTTTTAATATAACCACAAAATAAAAAACTCAAGTTTAGCAACCCTTAAGGGAAAAATTCCCTTGTTTCAATAGTTTTATAAAAAGCTGATTTTACCGACCCCTAAATTAAAATCCCCCTTTGTTCAATATTGTTTTAAAAAACCCACTTAATCCAATCCGGTAATTAATAAAGTTCTTAATTATTTAAATAAACGATAACACAAACAGACAGACAAAGAGTTTTATATAAGTAAGGATTAAATATCAAAAATGTTAGTCAATGCATTTATAATTACAAATAACACTCCTATTATTATTATAATACAAAATAAATTCCATTTTTTTAAAATTTGAGTTTTATGCAGGTAGACATGTTATTATAGATTTAATTCTGCACATTGCTATTAGTAATGTGACTAATATAACATTTATCAGGGGGCGCGAGATCAATAACGTTTGGGAATGCCTGCTCTATAGAATGGACATCAATTATTTGTTTATGAGTCGTCTATTTCCGGCTGGTCAAAATTTTTCACCTCAAAGTAGGGCAATGGTTTTAATAATCTGTAATTAGATAGGTACCATTAATATTTTAATAATTCATTATTATTTTTTAATTAATTACACTTTTTGTTTTGAGTAACGTTCAATTTCCTTGCTGATTTGAGATGGAAGAGAACTCACTGATACTAAATCTCCCTAGTCAAAATGTAGATGTATTTTGTTAAATGTACCTTCAATTTTTCAAGTTTATCACAACTTTTTGCTATCAATTTATCATTTTCCTTAACGCTTTCGTTGCATTTCTCTATTTCAGTATTTAACATTTGAATTTCTTGAGTAAATTGACCAATTTCTCTGCGTTTTTTTGTTATTTCATTGTTTAGTATTTCGTTTTTATCATTTATTGTCTAAATTTATGAATTCATTCATTTCAATACATGAATATATAAATGTATATATAAGGGCCGCATGCGGCCCGCGGGCCATGCTTTGGATCACCCTATTATAAGTTACAATTTATGACCATTACATTTATTTAAAACATTTTTTACAAACTAATTTCTCGTTAACGTAATAATTGGTGATGAAAAAAAATCTCATGCCGTTATCGCGAATGTTTTTCCTAAAAAATCGACTTAATCCAACCACAAAATTAAAAATCTAATTTTATCACTCCTTAAGGTAAAAATACCCTTTTTCCATATTTTTTTGAAAAACATAATTCTACCAAATTTTATGAGAAAAACCTCTTATTCTAACTTGAAAATAAAACTCTAATATTACCAACGCTTAAGGAAAATATCCTTATTTTCCAATATTTTTCGGAATTCTATAATGTCTATGATGACAATGACCTTTAATTTTTGTATCAATGTTTTATATTTGATGCTTCCCTTTGGGTCCAAAAAAATAAATATTTTGAAATGGGGTCCGTATACTATTTGAACCCAGAACCATTGCATTAAAACAATGAAAAAATGAAAATATTTTGATTTTTATTCCACTTAACTTATATTTGCAAGTCATTTTATTTCATATAATTAATAATCAACAATTATTATCATCATTAATCAAAAAAAAAATAATATGTTTTAAGTATCTAAAGCTTTTAATTTGAACCGAAAAAGCTTTAGTATAATTATGATGCTAGTCATTTTAAATTGAAATGGAATTTGTGTACTTTAGAAAAATTCAGTCCTTTAATCAAGAATGTTTTTCAATTAACGAGTAATTAATCTGTATTATAAATATATATTACGTACCTCTATAGTTGGTAAACGTTTTAATTCTTTTTCTAAAATTGATTTTTCCTCTTCAAGGCTAAAAATAAAAATGGACTTTAAATAAAATTTAAAATTTGAAATTAAAATAAATAAAATTAGCATTTCTATTAAAACAGCGAAAATTACTGGTTTATTTTGTATAAAATTTGATACTGACGATCTTCAATTTGAGACAGTTCATTATTGGTGGACAAGAGCTGTTTTCTTAAATTTAACATTTCATTAGATGATTCAACTTCAATATTGGTGATGGGTTGCGAAAGTTGTTGGGCGACTGATTCTTCATCTGACACATCACTATTTTTATCTTGTATTTTTTTTGTTGGAGTAAAAGATTCAATATCAGATATTCTGGACTTGTAAAATTCCAATATATCTGCTTTAGTTTTTCTATCATGAATGTACTCTGCTTCCAAAATACTAATTCTAAATGCGCATAAAAACGAGATAATTTATACAATACTTTTTTAAATTGTCATGCATATTAGAATATTTGGATTTAAGAAATGAAACATCAATCGTATTCAATTTTCCATTAATAGATAACTAAATAAAGAAAATGATTCCATATTAACTAAAAAAACTTGATCGAGCATTTGAAGAATAGAACTCGATGAAACTTCTGTTATGATATCTCTATTTTCATTAGTAAGTTCTGAATTATCAGGTATAATTGGTTCCAATATAAAAGATTCCCTTTTCAGTTCACCATCCATCTGTCTTTCAGAATCTTCCGATTCCGATTCTGATAAAGGACACTCCATTAGCGTTATTAAAGGTAGCTGAATGTTGTTTACAGTTATTATAGTTATATTTGTATATCTAGTTACCACAATTTTACATATTAACATAAACTAAAAAGTAAAATTTTTTAAATCTTTGACACGCAACATCCAAGCAATATTTAAAATATCTAGATATGCTGTATGTAAATAAATAACAAAATACTAAAATAAAACGGCCATTTATTATTAAACCGAAAAATATAATATTATTTTTAGAATTAAAAAATATTGTTTATCAGTTTCTAAACAATTTGTGTTTATTTTCAAATTGTATCAAATACTTCATTAGAAATTGGTACAGTCAAGAATGTCAAATATTAAGGGTTCTCTACAACACAGTATTCCAATTTATGCTCGGTTTAAACCAAATTTAACAGATAAACAACAGGTTAAATAAATTGTGTTTTTATCGGTTTTAATATATTATTCATTTAGTCTTACTCAATTCACGAAAAAAATGAAAAAAATACAGTCACATTTAATTTACCCAAAGACCAGAAAAATCAATTTGTAAATAATACTAAAAATGTCGCTAATTTTACGTACACAACAGTGGAAAATTTTTTATGTATTAAATGTAGATTTAAAAAAGTATTCAATCAAGATACCAAACAAGATGAAATTTTTGATCAAGTAGCAACTGAAATTATTGATAGGTATTAAAACCAATTTAAAATTTCAAGGTTTTCAAAGCATTTACAAAGCTTTTAGTCGATATCAGGAGTCATCATCCTCGTGGCCGTGATGAAATTTATGCTTTTATAAAAAAAATTTTATTGATACTATCAAATGTATTGTTGTATAAACTATAAGTTCTTGCAGATTAAAAACTATTCAAAAAATGTCCCAGAATGTACGTTTTTTTAAATTGTGTTTGCGATAAAACATCACTCTCAAAAACTGTATTAGAAATCGAGTTTTTTAATTCTGGAACGGTTAATTTTAGAATTAAGCGGTGCCACACTCATAGACTTTCAATTTTATATATGTTTTTGTATTTAAGATACATTTGCTGTCCATGAAACAATTAAAATAATATGTTACGTACATCAAAAAGGGTGAAACCCCTGCCCAAATATTGGATTACAACCATAATATATTAATTTAGTGTTTTGGAAGGATACAATGGAACTATATTCGCATATGGACAAGTAAAATAGATTATCTAAAAAAAAATATAAATAGTAAAATAAATTTTAGTAATCAATTTAATTTTTAGACTGGAAGCGGGAAAACGTATTCAATAACTGGTGGAGATAAGAAATATACTGATAGAGGAATTATTCCTAGAACAATTTCATACATATATGATGTTATACTAAAAGTTTTATAATTAAGTTTTAATAATAATGAAGTCTTTTTAGAAAATAGAAACAAATTATTCAATTCAGATATCCTATATAGAAATATACAATGAAGTAATTTACGATTTGCTAGATACAAAAAGCAATATTACAGAAATGGAAGATTTAAATAGGGTCTTATTGTATGAAGACTCAAAAAAAAATATTAATTTGAAAAATTTAAACATTTTAAATGTTAAAACAGAGGATGATGCATTGCTTTTATTGTTTACAGGAGAAACTAATAGAGTCACTGCTGAGGTAATTATAAAAATTTCTGTGACGTTCACTTTATAATATATTAATGATGTAAATAAGTCATTATTACGATATTTGGTAGTTTTCATGATAATTTTTTTTACTCAATCAATATGATGTTTTTATTAGAGTGGGAATGGAATTTAATAAAATGAGAGCGTTAAAATTACAATGATAAAGTCATTATTAAAATAAAATATTGACAGAATTTATTAGGAATTTATTCAATCTACATTCTTTTATTTACAATATAAATTAAATTTTTTAATGTGTTGATTTTAGAAGGTTTTTTGAAATATTGTGTAATATTGTATTATCTAAAATCGCGGTAATTTTGAAAAAAACTCAAATAATCTATTTGTTCAGATTATTTATTATAGTTATAATTAGAACCAGCAATAATATTCATTAATGATAATATACATTGTATCATTAATCAGCACATAATTTCAAGATTTGAGAGAATAAAAGTTATTTTAATTTTTTTTCGCATCTACGCTAAAAAATGAATAAAAAGATTTTCTTAATTTAAGGGAAAGTTGGCAATAATAACAACCCAATAATGAAAAACTTTTAAAAATTAAATTTAATTACACTGGCAGCTTTATGTGTACAGTATAACAGGATCGGCACCAGTGGCCCATAGAATAATTTTGGTGGCCCTTTGAGTAAATATGTACATTATTGATTTTTAAATTTTTCAACTTTAAAACACCGTGGTGTTTTAAACGTTGCAACGTTTTAAATATTTTCTACTATAATTTGCTCATTATAATTATTTTAATACTGAATTTTAAAATTGTCGTGGATTTTATTTTGTTGAATATACTAGAAACGTTTGTGTTGAGTTAAAATTGAAATCTATCATGTGTAAATTTTCAAAAATGGGGCCATATAATTTTTTCATATAAAAAAGTCATCCACGGGATACAAAATGTTGCCGACCCCTAGTGTATACTTTACAGTTATCCAGATTTTTGTTTATTGTTTAATAAATAAACAATCGATTATCCCATACTATATTACCATACCATATTAAAATATTTTTTAAATTGTAATGTTATTTTTTTACTGATTTTTTCAAAAAAAATATTTCCAATTTTGTTTTTAATTTAGTATTTTTGAAAATTTTCAATAATTTTGCTTTATTGAAATGTTTTTATGGAACTTTCATTTTGACAAAATATACTTGTATTTATTATATCAAAACCAGTGATTCATCGTTTCAAAATATGTATTTTTTTTGGACCCCAATGGAAACATGAAATATAAAAATTTCAAAATTTATGAAAAAATTGAATGTTTTTTCTCATAGATTTGGTAAAATGGTGTATTTCAAAAAAATATTGAAGAAAAGGCGATTTTTGATTATGAGTTTTGGATTAAGAAATTGATGTTTCAATATTGGATAAAATCGGATTTTTCTAAAAAATATTGGAAAAAGATGATATTTTTCTTAAGGGTTGATATAATTGGATTTTTTATTTTGGGTTTTGAAGTTTTTGCTCATAAGATTTAATAAAATATGATTTTTCAAAAAAATATTGAAAAAAGAGGATATTTCTCTTAAAAGTTGATAGAATTGGATTTTTTATTTCTGGTTTTGAATTAATAAGATTTTGCTCATAAGATTTAGTAAAATCGAATTTTTCAAAAAAATATCAGAAAAAGAGGATATTTCCCTTAATGGTTAGTAAAATTGGATAATTTATTTTGGATTAAGAAGTTTTTGCTTATACGATTTCTTTAAAATTAGATTTTTCCCTGAAAATTTTGAAATGGTACTTTTTATTAAATTTTATTAATAATGATATAGCAGTCGTCTAGTCTTTGGGATAAATTCCCAACATCTGGCAACTCTATAATAAATATTAAAAATTATCCTATAAAATAAATAAAAGTTATATAAAAATTGAACTCTAGATTCTAGAATAATAGGTTGGTTCTGTAATTTTACATTTTTAATCCAAAATTGGCATATTTTTTTAATCTATTATTCCTCGATATTTATTAACTCTAATTTTTAGTTATTTTTTGTGTTTGTAAAATAAATAAAAATACAAATATTTTGCAATTTTTCCTTATTAACATAAATTAATTAAACTTAATTTGTATAAAAAAGACTCCAATGAACAATGCATCAACGAGATCTCATTGTATTTTTACAATTTATTTGACAGCCGAAGATTTGGAAAGCAATTCTGTTATAAGAAAATCAAAATTACATATTGTAGATTTAGCAGGGTATGATGGAATAAAATCCAACCAAATAAATTTAAAAATTTTAGGTCAGAAAGAGTAGCTAAATCGGGTATCGAAGGAAATTTATTGACTGAAGCAAAATATATTAATTTATCCTTGCATTACTTGGAACAAGTCATTATTTCTTTAGCAGAAAAAAATAGACATCACATTCCTTATAGAAATTCCATGATGACGTCAGTTTTAAGGGATAGCCTTGGTGGGAATTGTATGACAGGTATGATTGATTTAATTTTTAACTTTTATTTTCTTATAATTTTTTATGTAGCAATGCTTACTACAATTGCTTCTGATGCATGTCATTTGAATGAAACTATATCATCTTGTAAGTTTGCACAAAGAGTAGCATTAATAAAGGTAAACACTTTTAAAAGTGGCGGCTTGTCATTCAGGGTTGTAGAGTTGCATCCCCAGCGAGGTTTGACCAATATACTCTGTCGTTGAAGAGTTCGTGACATCCAAAAACCGTCGAATAGAATTTAAATACTAATAAATTGATTGAAATAATATGTAATTTTGTTTTTTTTCTTGCAGCCCATCAATTATTGTCTACAAGCCGCCACTGCTTGTTTCATAACGGATCCTTTCTGAAGATGTTGACACTTAAAAAAGTATTCACCTATTTTTTTAGTGGTAATATTTTAAAATTTGAATACATAAAAAAAACGATTCTTTATATTTATAAATTTACTATTGATCAATTCACTATAATTTAGAATGACGTTAGTATAATTGAACAAGTAGACCCTACCGTAGAAATTAGTCGACTGCAAATTGAAAACAAACGATTACACGATCAAATTTTATTTTTAAATGGAGATGTTGATATTTTTGAAGATTTGTCTCTGGAGGATGAAGAAAGGTAATATATTATTGAAAGATGGATTTAAATATGAAAGTTTGCATGTATACCAGGAGTGAGCTAACTTTTTTCACGTACACTCTGAAAAAATTATACAAAATCTAAAATAACTTAAATTTTCATTCAGATGCAATGACTTAATAAAAGTTATAATAAACGATCCAAGTGCAATTAAAAGTTTAGAGTTTGGAAAGAAGCTCAAATTAATTATTCGAATCGTTCAATTGCTGGCTGTAATATATACTACATTATTATTTTATTTTCATTAATTAGATGGAAGTGAAAAATAAAAATGCAAACATAAAAAATAAAGATAAAGAGGACAATAACTCGACGGTAGATTCAAAAAAACTAAATTATTTCAAACGAATTTTGATGCAAAGGGACACAGAAATCAGTAAAATAATATAAATTTATATTAAAAATAATAAATTTTTTAGCAATATTAGTAGAAATGTTGAACAAGTACAAGGAATCAGAAACCTTGAAAAATGATGAAATTGCATCTATTCAAAATTTAAACAATGAAGATAAAATAAAAAATACATGTAAAATAGACTCAAAGAAAAAATCAAATATACCAATGGAAAAAAAGAAAATTTTATTCTGTGAATTTTGTAGATATAACGAAGATTTTCAAGAAATGAATTTAAAAAAAGATAAACTAAAAAGTCTTATAGTAGAAGCAAAACAAGAAGGAAATGAATTGAAATGTGCTGAAACGGATTTAAAAGAAATTAATCAAAAATTGATTGAAAATAGAACAAAAATTTTAATATCTCAAACCGATAAACCACAAAACTTGGAAAAATTGAACAAGATGGAAGAAAATTATAGACGTCGGCAAATTGACGCAAAAGCAGTGTTCGATCAAAGTTACAATAATTTGAAAAAATTAAAATCAAAAGTTTTATATCTTCAAAGCGTTTTAAAGCTAGACAAACAAAAATTGGAATCCAACTTTGAAAATTGGTTAAACGATAAATATTTAAATTCAAATCAACATTCTTCAAAATATGACACACCACTAGAACCTAAAATGGACCAAATTGACTTGACCGGAAATGAAGATGCCGATAAAGCTATAAGAGATTTTATTAGTACACGAAACAAATTGATGCATCGTTAAAAATATTTGACTTTACGTTTCTTTTTTTTCATTTCTAACGCTTTTACAATGTATTATTAAATATATTCACCCATAATTGTATTTCGTCCATCTTCCCAACTGAATCAATTGTACCGTCTCATTTGTAGCGTGACAAGAAAAAAGTAACAAGTTTCTTGGTTTCACCAATAGGGAAAATCGCATAAATAACATTGAATAGACACAGAGAGCTATACAAATTAAAGTACACATATACCATAAATTAAAACCAGTCGTCATTTTTGGACTGATTTTTTCAGGGCTACGATTGATATCATACATTGCTGCAATAGGTATTCCCCAATTGGCAACTATTTGATTGTTCACTTTTTAATTATTTCTTGAAATATTACCTGGACCCCAAAAATGTGTGCTATTCAGATTTTTACATATTATTAAAAAACAAAATATTAAATACCTCATGAAATATTTTCCCCATGATAAAGAAGCCATTTTAAATAAACTATGTTAAAATATATATAAGAACAATATAAACAAATAGTTTATTTGGTTTTAAATATAAAAGTGTAATAACAAAATTGTATTTACAATATCCCAGACACTTTAACTACGTTGGAGGCCATGTTGTATACAAAATTGCAAATATCGTGTGTATCCTTTATTGATTTAATTTGACCTTTTTTCTCTTCATTTTTTAGTACGTTCAATTTTAATTTCTCTTCATATTTCGAAGAAAGTCTCTCAGTTGGATATTCTTCGTTAATCAAAAGTTTTAAGTCGGTTGGTTTTCTGACAAGCTAAATAACATTTTATTATTTTCAACCTTTTTGTGATCGTTAACCCTTATGAACATAAAAAAATAACCAATCCAAAAATATGTAATGTTTTAAGACATGTTTCATTTTTAAAACAAAAGGTAATTTGTAGTTGTCACCATGAAGGTATGCGTTTCTGAGGCTGCGATTTACGAACATGTTAATCATATCAAAATGCGTCCCAGAATGTATGTTTTATTAAATTTTTAGGCTGATTTGTTTTAAAACAAGGGAAAATTGTGTTTTTGAACCTGAAGGACTCAAATTCGGAAAGTGTAAATAGATATAAACACGCTCTGGGAAAAACTGTATTAGAATGGGTTTTTTTAAATCCTACGACTGTCAATTTATTTAAATTAATTATATATATTTTTAACTCATTTTAAATTAAAAACTACTTTTAAATTTTTTTAAATCTACATTAGATATTTGTATTACATTCATCTTTAATTTAGAATAATATTTACAATTGAACCTTTTGTAAATTTTATCAAATGAACACGTCAAAAGTATGTCAACAAAGTATATATTTAGATTTAATTGTTAATTAAAACAGTTATATTCTGAATTTACTCCAATAAATGGACCTAAGTATTAAAGAAAAAATTTAATATACAGCCTTAGTTTAGAGGGGAAACTATGCAAGAAATTTGATAGAAGTGGTAGACATTATTGCTTTGTTTCGAAGGACTTAAAACGAATTAAAAATATATAAAAATTTTGAAATCGGAGGTCCGGTCATAACATTAAACATACATTCTGGGACGCGTTTTAAAATGATTACCATGTCGTAAATCTCAGCCTCAGAAACGCACACCTTAATGGTCAAAACTACAAATTATCTTCTAAATTTTAACCAAACCCCATTAGCTATTTTTCTGTAAAGGTTAGTAGAAAAAGAAAATTATCCGTGACTGTTTGTAAAAATTGGGTTTTCATCCACTAACTCAGGGTAGGGAACCTATGTCAGACATAAAGTCACATTCCCATAAATGAAAATTGATAAGGCAAATGAGATTAAAACAAATATGGTTATACTAAATATTAATGGATTATTTGGTTATAATGAAGTCTCAGAATTTAAAATTTTTCTAAAATATTCAAAATATGAGACTATCATAAAAAATAAATAATAATAAGTGGTACCCAAATGGATGGCTTGGCCCCACCAGGGGGCCTACAGAGTCTGAGGGGCCGCAGATTTAAGAAAAATTTTAAAATTAAATTAGAATCGTTAACATTAATTTGATATTTAATTAATATATTCTTGAAATTCGGATTAATTTTGGATTATAATAAATTTAAATGTTATTAACCCTTACGAGACAATAACACGTATATAAACAAAAAAGAACAATCATAAATTTACAATTGTTTGTATATTAGGCTCTAGTAACTAGGGTGTCAACTATATTAAAGTATGATTTATAACGAAAATATAATCAGTAATATTAAAAGATAACATTTTTTTAATCGCTGTTATAATAATATAATAAACATATTCACTACTTTGTACTATTGATCTTCTCTAAAAATATTTTTATACTGTTAGGGGGGTCGACAATATATATTTTTTGGGAACCACTGTGATAGAGTATATGACATATTCTTAAATGAGGGTCGCACGTCCCCCACCCTAGACCAACGGCTAATTATTTTCACGTTTCATGGTTTATAAAAATTAGTTTTTCTTCAAGGTTTATAAGCATAGATTATTTAGGTAATTTTACCATATTTATTAATATATGAATTATCATGTTCCACCATGTAGATTCTACATAATTATAATATTAAAAATATGACTCAGCCATGGACATGCAATTGATATTATGTATTTTCTGTTAACTCAGAACTAGATGTAATTAAAAAAATTAAATACTTGATCTAGCACAGGTCTCAGTTCAAAGCATTCATAAAACGTTGAAACATTGGCTAACACGTAAAGACCCAGACGAGCTCTAGACATTGCTACAATGAGTCGACGTACATCCCTAAAAATGACATAAATTAATATTAAAATTAAATAAATTACCTCAAATGTCCCACATATTTAGTTTTTACTAGAGATAAAATAATATAATCATTTTGTTGTCCCTGATATCTATCCACAGTGCTAACCTAAAGTGAAATGTAGATCAATAAAAAACACAAAGCAGTTATGTAAAATCGTACCACTGCAGGCCGTCCGATATACTCATGTTCTCCATTTGGTAAAACTTTAGCAATGGATTTTAAACACCTTGAATTGATGATATCATTTATTAAACATTTCTGTCCATTGTATGTAGACAAAATTGATATTTTTTCAGCTGGGTATCCTTTTAGTCTCATATACATGTACAATGCAACACAATATTCAGCTTCGCCGAGATTTTGATAAAAGTATGCGCTTGGTTCGGTTTCTCCTTTCCCATTAAATAGTTCAACATTGATTAACTGGAAATCATAAACAAACCCTGCATTAGCAGTGTGATATTCTTTTTGCTCATAAATATGGGGTAGCGATTCGAGATGGTCATATCTCCAACTAAATAATTTGCAGATATCGGGACGACATCTACCTTGAGCATTTAGTAAAATTGTTGGAACTCCGAGTTTAACAAGCCTCGAAAACATTGATTGTTCAAAGTTGCTAAATTTTTTAAATGCCATATTTTTAATAACAGGAGGTAGTTGGCGATGATCTCCAATCATTACCCATCTTTTGAGCCGTTTCTGGCCAATTTCAGGTTTTTGAAGTAATAAAGGTACAAAAGTTTCAATTTCCAGAATTTGCGCAGCTTCTTCCATTACAATGTTATCAAATTGAAAATCGGAATCAACTAAATCGCGACATCGAATTGCAGCATGAGTACAAGTCATTGCAATAATACGTGCCTCTTTTACCAAAAGATAACGAGATCTTTCTGCGCCACTTCGAATTAATTCAAAAGGCATATATTCATTCAATACGTCAAATATATTTTTAATATAAAAATATCCGTTTTGAGCAATTTTATATGCTTCCTCGAAACTAGTAGACTCATTGCAGTCTTGAAACAAACTAATCTGTTCTTTTAAAATTCTTTCATCAAAGAAATTAGTAAACGGAAAATTTTCAATGACGAATAAAGCGGATTTGTTTTCCAGGCATTTTTTAGAAAATTTTTTCCAATGAGGAAATACATGTGAAACATAAAAATAGTGAGCTGTTTCACAAGTATAAATTTGTTGGGTATTTTGATCGTCCGAGTTGTCATCACTTTGTTCTGGCGGTGGAATTTTTTCAGGTTTAGTTTCAGGTTCGTCAACAACTTTATCATCGTCACTATCTTCTGATTCAAATTCCATGATCACTTCCCGGTTTGATTGCATAGCACCCGCCACAGCGATCTCACCAGCTGTTTGAATGGACTGATTATTTGCTTCAACTTCCATGTCCTCGTCTACATCCATTTTATCTTCATCCTGAATTTCCGTCAATTTTACAGCTTCTACTTGGATTTCGGCAGTAATCAAACAACTGTGTAGTTTTTCTACCAATGTTAAAAGTTTAATTCTATCATTAAGTATATATTGAAGTCGTCCATACTGACTATAATCATTTGTTGAAATCAAATCCAATTCACCATGCCCCAATCTCAAAAGATGACGTTGTTCAATGTCTCTTAAAACCAATTTGTCAAAAATTTGATTTAAAGCCTGGTTAGAATGGCATACAATTAAAGTGCGTTCATTTTTCATATTGTGATACAAATTGGAAATAATTTGAACAGCTACGTCAGTTTTCCCCGTTCCAGGGGGTCCGATAATCATGGTTAAACCATGATGCATTCCTGATTTAATAGCTTCCACTTGATTCCCAGTAAAACTAATCAAATTTCTCTTTATTGTATGCGAAATTTCACTGATTGGGTTTTCAAGTCTATATGAATTAACAGAAATATTTGACTCGTCTTCAAATTTTAATTTGTAAAATGTTTTGCAGTCTTCCAAATCATTTTCATATTTCAATGTACAATTTTTAAAACAACTTTCTAAATGATTCTTATTCAAAAATGTGTCATTGAAATTACAGTATCCTTTCGCATTATCAATATTTTTGTAATTCGCTGCAGCAGGGTTTTCATATCCCAAAACCACATTTAGAAGCCATGATGGGACAAGACAATCTGAGTTTATTAAAGACTTTATCGTTTCTAAAACGGATTTAAAATTGTTCTGTTTCGGGTCTCTTCGTATAATCAAATTGAATGAATTGTAAATATCGATTTTATTATCAGTATCTTTTTGATATTGATTAGGATCCAAAAATAATCTAAATTCAATTATTAAATCCAAATGCTGATATTCAATTCAGGTTCCACCTATATATTATACTCGAGGTGCCGAAAATAAAAATAGACCCAAAAATTTTTAGTAAAATTCACTTTTTTCGACAGTAAAATGATAAATTTGCATCTTCAATGTTAAAAACCTAAATCAAGCCTTTTTCAAAATATAAAAAAACTCAAAGTCGCTGAATTTTTAATAAATATACAAATTATATTGCTTTTTTATAGGCCAAAACAGTATATTAAATCTTATTATCTGAACTTCCAGGTAATTTATTACAAAGATAAATTATCATCTTTAAAATTTAATATAAATCTATATAATAATAATATATAAATAATAATATAAATCTAATATAATATCTAAAATATCTAAAAATTATTTAAATTAAATTGATTAAATTTAATTAGTTTTGTTTCATTTAATTTATAAATAAAATTTCCAGATAATTTAAAGAAAAAATTACAATCGGTGAAACTAACGCCTTTCATGGTCAAAAAAGCACTTTTTTTTTATTTTCAAATTATTTCATTAATATCAAATGTAAAATAAAAAAATATTCAATAATTATCATAATTAACAGTCCTACATAATTATACACGAAATCTGTAATTATCGCGAAATTTAAATGTACAGTGCGCGACATAACTCTTAGGCACCCTACACATTATCATTAAAAACCACTATAAAGTTATTAAGACGAATCTTGAACTTAAAATTAAATATCAGACTAATTAAACAATGATCTCACCAATATATAACCATGCTGACGTCATAAACTACCTATAAAAAGATATATTTTAATACGGTTTTGTTTGCGATATTAAAAATATTAACGACATAAGTCTTAGGCACCTTGATAATTTCATAATTAATTAAAATTAATTAAATATCCATAAAAACGAAAAAGGTAATGAATTACTAATG
>LWCA01000531.1:0-24483 GCA_001642005.1 Intoshia linei | reverse complement strand
CAATAAAGTGGAACACACACAAACAAATATTGCGTAGCATATTATATAAGTAAGAATATTGTATTGAATACGTCCAATTGGGAACCACGTGCATAATGGGTCTTTCGAATAAAAAAAAGTGGATATCCTAATTTACAGTGTACAGTGTACACTGAAATAAGACTTTCATATAATTACCCTGATGATTTAGTTTGATATAACCCCATGATTTATCATCATAATCGAGTTTATGTTTTTATATGTAAAATATTTTTAGTCTGGAAACGTTTGAAATTGAAAATAAAGACGAAGCTTTTATAATAATTTTACAGGAACAAATTTCCTCCATGCAAGACATAACTTCGGATAGACTAACATACATTAATAGGGGTATGTTATTTTTACATTATATATGACGACCAGAGCCGTGAAGACACAACAGTACAACTATAAACTTAGTTCAAATGAAAAATGCTCGCTAGATTTTAAATTTAAATTAAAAAATAGTAGAAATGGGTTGATTGGGAATGACTACATGTGTAATCATTGGCCGATTAATCTGACTGACAAACGACATTTACAAAAGTTTAGGTCAATATTATATGTTAAAAATAATGATGAATCCACTATCCACAGCAATAGAGAAATTGGAATTGAATACAACCATTACTGTAAATTTAATAAAATGTGAAATTATTTAATATAAATTAGTCTCTCATTATTATAACCTTTCGAGAAGAATACGAATTACAAGAAGAATTGAGTATGTGGGAGTTTTGGTTGGCAAGACAAGAAAAAAAACCACGCCGAATCATTAATATAGGTAATATATTCTGAAATTAAATTTTTTTAAAGTTTATTGATAAATTTTATAAAATAAAATAGGATACGTTAAAGACAATGATTCCATTGCGTACGAGTACCTTTCATTAAATTCATTATCAATTAAATGGAATATTTCGACTAAATATGTTTCGGTGATTTTATAGTATTTTTTATCTAATCAATAGTGTCAAAACTTAAATATAAATCCAAATAAATCAGGCTTAATCAATCGTAAATTGAAAAATACACTTTTAAAATAACTAATTAACTAATAAATTGTTAAATTTAATTCTCAATAAAAATGCTTGCAAGTAGTTCTTTTTTTAAACTTAGTTAAAATTTATTTTCTTTATGTGGATGGTAAATAGATTCTTTATGCTTTAAATCAGAGGTGGGGCAGCATTTACTGTTCGAAAGTCGCACTAACGTCCCGAGCCGATCCCGTGGCCGCACCTTTATAAATTAAATACAGTAAATTTAATTTAAAATAAATTTAATCAAATACAGTAGTGCTTCTCATGGGGGTGAATAATTCTATAAGGGGGTGAATTATAAATTTTTATCATATTTTTTTAACTAGTTAAATTTTATGAGAAAAAACAAAATTTTACCAACCATCAAGGAAAAAACCACTATTACCAATATTTTAACATAAATAACAATATAATAAATTAATGTATAAAATAATATACATGTGTATTACACATTGTGTAATGTAATATGTAATATGTAATAATAATATGTAAATGTAACATAATGTAATAAATAAAATAATTTTAAATGAAAAATAATACAAATTGTTCAGAAGCAAGTATGCGGCCTTAAGGTCGCACTTTCCCCACCTCTGCTTTAAATTATAGATATTTTAAATTGTGTCACATTTTTCAAATATTTTATTTTATATAATTTGAAAAGAAGATTATAATTTTTTTTTTGTTGAAAGAAACTGACTTTTTAATTTAGTTAGGATATTTACATTGAATTTACACTAAATTCCAATTTTATGAATTTTTTTTATTAGAGATTGATAACCCAGGGTGGTGGAGAGTATACAATGGGCTTGGGTCACATGAATATGGTAGGCCCTATAACGTATTCAAAAAATTGTTTTCTCATTATGGTTTAAGCCAGCATGTCAAACTATTTTTTCAACATCACATATAAATTTCGAATAGTAGGCCCGTCGTATAACTCTTAGCCATCTCCATAACCGAGTGATAACTCATGTAAGCAATATCAATAATATTTTTTTAGGTACCAATATCTATTCATTGTTTAAGTACAGATTTTACACCTCAAAAAGGTGTTAAGGTAAAATAATATTATATAAATAGTAAGAAATAAATACTATAGAGTACATTATACATTTAAAAATTAGTATGCATTACTAGTCCAATATAAATGTTTGTTTAGCCGCATGCGGCTTTACAGTATTATTAGGGTTGTATTTACTTGTATTTTCTATAAAGGAATTCTATTTAGATGAAAATAAGTATTTTTTAACAAAATTTCATAATTTATAATAATTTTTTTTCTGGCAACATGATAGTCATTGACACACATTGACAGTCATTTAAAAAATGTGAAATAATTTTATTTTTACACTTATTTACTTAACATTTTATGTTAGTAAAAATCAATTCACTTTTTCATCCAGAAGCGTTACTAATCATGATTCATAAATTTCAATTAATTTACCATTTTAGGCATATTTTTTTATTAAAAATACCGTAAACTAGGTCATAATATTTTATTGCATAATAATGTTCATAATGATAAACGTAGGGAGTTCCACTTCACATTCAAGTTGATTCGTATGTTATGTCCAACAAACTATCAGCTTTTCACAGTGCATTTAGTCAAATTAAAGTTTTTCGTGATAAGGTAATTTAATATTCATAACATATCAAAATGTGACATATCTAGTGCAATGATCAAAATGCAGAGTTAATATTCAGCTAGGTTCACGAATCTTGATTTAATTTGAGAATATTATCAGTGTGCCCATTAATACGTTTTAATTAACCTTTGAAGTATAGAAAAACCTGTTTTTTGGATGGGGTTTAGTTGCAGTAGAAAGAAATGATGATAATTTAATTTTGGTGGCGCAATGATAATTTTAAATCAACCTTTATCTCATCAAAATAATAAAAAGCACTACAATACGGTCGACACCGTTCACAGGTGAGTGACAAAGTTTTTGAGATTTTTTTACTCAATTTTTCAATATATTATCATGATTATAATTTAACTGTAATAATTTTAGGGTGCCGGTAGAAAAATGAGAGACGAAAAGAAAAAATTAGAAAATATGAAAAAAAATAATCAATTTTGTAAACCATTTAATTATTTTTGTATACATATTGATTATTCAAATTATTATAATAACGTTTAAAGTTTAAACGTCATTATCGACATTTAACAAAAAATGGACAAAAATTAAAATGCAGATTTTTTAACTATAGAGTCGGTAGATAGGGGAATTGCGATATAACTAAAAAAATAAAAAAAAATAAGAAAGGTTTGGAAAGAAAAAAATTAAGTTTTTGGAATTTTAAGATTTAAGTCTTGATTTAGTTATGACAACCATATTGAACATTCTACATTGTACAATGTAATATGTACATAATCTAGTCTATATTTGCATGTAAACGCATTAATAGTTTTAAATTTGTTGATATTTGAAACATACAAAATAAAATACATATGTTAAAAAGTATAGACATAATAATAATAATAGTCGTATTGTTTATGTAAAATATTTGTTTGTGTGTTACCGTTTATTTCAATAACTACCAGTCTTATAATTTTATAAACTCCACATTTCAATTACAGTTTTTTCAGGGTGTTAGCAAAATAAATTTCAACCTCCCAAGCTCACATCTTACGGATCAAAAAGTCGAATTGTTTTTTTTTGAAAATCAAACGAGTTGGAGAATTTAAAAAAATATATACTCTGATACGGATTTTAAAATCATAAATATTATCCTATATTTAAATTTATTAACAATATATCTTCAGGACCAAAACCACAAATCACCCTTTTTTTTAATGAAAACAGCTCTAAAATTTAAAAAAATTTACAGGTGGTACAGTTGTATTCTGGTAACATAGACAAAAAATGTCAATCCGAATAAGTGATTACTTCACGGTCAAAAAAGCATTTTGGTATTCATATATTTTCAGTTTTTCCGGAATTTATGCTATTTATGACAATTTTTAGGATTGGACTGTATTTATTTTATTTTTAATATTATACACACATTCTGTCTAATAAATTAAATAAATATGATGACAATTGTTTTTAAAATTCTTTATGCAAATGTTAAAAAACATTAAGATTGAATAATTCACTTTAAAGTAAATTGTAATGTGATATGATTGTTCCACCTGAAACAAGTTTGGGAACGACTCCTTTAAAGGATTAATAATAGTGAATAGTAGGATTTTTAAGTTAGATTTTTACGTGAATTTTAAGGTATCATTTTTTAATTTATTACAGGGGTGCTGGAAATAATTGGTCTCACTGACGAGTTGTTAAATTTTAAAAAGGTTAAGAAACCTGCTCTAAAGTAAAATATCAAGAAAAAAATACGTACTATCACTTTTAGTTTATTTGGTGTTAAATATGAAATCAAAACTACTTATCCATGATAACGAATAAAAATTTTCGGCTTAAAATTTATTCCAAATAAAAGTGATAGTACGTATTTTTCTGGCCACTGTATCTAAAGGCCCTCTACCAATTTAAATTAAAAAAATTCTGATATTTTTTATAAAAAAATTTATAAGTAACACGATTATTAGCCATGTCAGAGTGTTGACTAATAGATCTTTTTAAAGAGTGGATATATAATTCTGAAAGTACGTTATATTACATTTAGCCAATAACCTATACCACAAACAAACAAATTACACACTATTCTACAGAATCAATAACCAAAAAAGAAAACCTTTATTATTTAACCCTATGCAAAATGTATTATAAATTAACATAAAAATTTGAATTAGATACATATTTAGAAAAAATTTGATGAAATAGAAAATGATCAAACTGATTCTGAAATGCCAATTATTTCTGAACAAGTGAATTGTGAAGACAGGTAGATTATTATTATCATTATTATTAATAGAAACCTATAACGAGGTTATATAATTGTTTCAAAATAAACCCAGTGCAAAAGCATTTTTATATATCAATAAATGCTACGGGTCCGTTTTTGAAAATATACATGTGATACATTTCAATTTTCAATTTAAAGATGGTTTAAAATTTAGTGCGATCTGAATATTCAGTATAAAAATAATTATAATGACCCAATTATAGTAGAATATATTTAAAATGGTGTTTTAAAGTTAAAAAATTTAATAATAAATAATTTACATATTTACTCAAATGGCCACAAAAATTATTGTGTGGACAACTATTTGCTAACTCTATCATTAAGCATAATTAATAAGTCTATGGGTTTTTAAATTATATATTAAATTATTAATAATAAAATTGATACTAGAGAGATGCCGCATCTAAACTTACATCTTTTTTAATTTTTTCACACCTTGGTGTTCCCGGTTAAATAATTGAAATTAAAAGTGGAGAAATTAAAAAAATAAAATTTTTTTTGCCTTGTATAATTTTAAGCCTAAAATTTAAAAAATATTAAAATACGTTTTTGATCGGAAGATGTAATTTGTAATTAATTCAATATTAGAATATTAAAAATATGTATGTTTTAATAAAAATTTCTGAGATTCAATGTTTTGTGTGTTGAGTGGAAAAAAACTGTTACTTTTTTAATTTTTCAAGATAATTGGTAATTTGTAGTTAAAAACGAAGATACAAAATTCAGAGACTAAAAATACAGATATTGCATCAATCTCGTAGAACAGTATTAGGATTTGTGTTTTTAAAATTATCAAGAACGAAAACACAAAATAACATACGTTTTAAACACAAAAAAAAATTAACTAAAATTATTCAAGTAAATCATGTGATTCATTTAGTGTATAAATGGGTACAAATATGTTAATTATGTTTATTTATCTACAACAATGTGTTTTAACAAGGAGCATGGACCTTTAAATAATTTAATGTGTAATTGTAGTGTAAAAGATAATTACAATTTTGATTCAATATCACCTACCTTTTCTGCTGATTACCCAAAAGAAGAAACTATACATTTAATTGACGAAAAACCCATCATTGAACAAATAGATAACGTAGAACCACCAAATGAAGAATGTATTATTGTAAATAATAAAAAATACATTTCAACCTCTACATCCACCCAAGAAGATTCAAGTAACTTTTAGATAATTTTTTAGTTTTTAAAGGAGTGTTTCTTAATCTTTTTTACTTCAGGGCAAACCTTATATTTTTATACGAAAAATACATGGATATTAGATTATATGAAAAGATTAAATACGATAAAAATATAAATTATAATAATAAAACAAAAATACTTTTTATTTGATGACTTAAATTTAGTAAAGACCTTTTGATGTATGATGAAATGTTGATATTTTTGGTGTTCACCATAGTATTAATATACATATTCCTAACTTATATAATATGCTACGCGATTTTTGTTTGTGTGTGTGTGTTCCACTTTATTGAAATAACTACCAGTCTTAGAATTTTATAAAGTCCACATTTCAATTACAGTTTTTTCCGAGACGTATAAGATAAATTTCAACCTCTAAAACTCACATCTTACGGGTCGAAAACCCCAATTATCCCTCTTTTTGAAAATCAAATGAGTTGGAGAATTTAAAAAATAAATATACACTGATACGGATATCATAATTTTAATATCATAAACATTACCATAAATTTAAAAAAATTATATCTTCAGGGCCAAAAACCCAAATTAACCTTCTTTATTTAATGAAAACAGCACTAGAATTTAAAAAAAAATTACAGGTGGTAAAGTTGTATCCTGTTATTATTAAAAATTTTAATCCGAATAAGTGACGATTTCACGGTCAAAAAAGCATTTTAGTATTCGGATTGAAATTTTTTGTGTGTTTTAACAGGATACAACTGTACCATCTATAATCTTTTTTCAGTTCTCGGGCTGTTTTCATTTTAAAAAAAAGGTAATCTGGTAAATTTGATCGTGAAAATTATTTTTTTTGAGGTTTCCATTTATGATAATGTTTATGATTTTAAAAACCATCCCAGAATTTATATTTAAAAAAAATTTTAGGATATGTTTCATTTTTTAAACAAAGGGTCATTTGTGGTTTTGACTATGAAGGTATGCGTTTCTGAGGCTGAGATTAACGACAATGTTAATGATTTTCAAACATATTCCAGAATGTATGTTTTATTAAAATTTTGGGCTGATTTTTTTGTAAACAAAATGAAAAATTGTGTTTTTGACCATGAAGGACTCAAATTCTGAAACTGAAAAATAGATACAAACACGTAAAAACACGTCCTGGGAAAGACTATGAAAAATTAGGTTTTTTAAATCTTGCGACGTTCAATTTTTTCAATAAATTTTGAAAGTTACACACAAACACACACAGACATTCATGTTTATATAAGTAAAGGATATACAATCGTATTAGGTTAACAGTTGAAATACAAAATTTAATTAAAATATACTTTTTGGTGTTTAACACGAAATATTTTTAAGTTTTGTAATTTTAAAGTAAAAACTGGAACTTTAAATTTTAATTTTAGAAATTAAATAAATTTTATTTTAAACTCTAATTTTTATTTAAACTGCAAATTAAGATAAGAATCTATTAAATATTATAGCAAATAATAGTAATATTTAAGTAAATACAATATATTTATAATAATGTTTATAATTCTCATTATTCACTAGGTTTGACAATATATAATCAGGCTATTAATATTTGACTTGACGTCAAATTTTAAACTGCATGTAACACACGTCTTAACTTAAGACCTAATTTAATGTGATAATAATATATCACATATCAATTTATCAAATTTGATAATTATGAAATCATAGTGATGTTATCAAAACAACACATGTTAAGATGTATATGTATCATATACTGGTAAATGCAAATTACAGCTGCGAACTTCGCAGTTCTCTTATTGATACATGAGTATAAACGCATACTTTTCAAAATATATAAGTAGTTCATATTTTCATTTTATGTAAAGTAAATCAAACTATAAATGTACCATTTACTATTATTTTAACCAACTAAATTCAACATTTACAAAATGATTAAAGTTTTTGCAGAAACTGTACATTTTTTTATAACGGTATTTAACGTTCAATTTACGCTTTATATCTCATGCGATTTAATATATATATACATTAATGTTAATATTATTAAAATCATTAATATTAAGCAAAATAAAATCCAGGGCGATTTGAAAATTCAGTATTAAAATGATTATAATGAGATAATTATAGTAGAAAATGTTTAAAACTTGAAAAATAAATAATTCACATATTTACTCAAAGAGCCACCAAAATTATTCTGTGGTCACTGGTTGTCACCCTGATATAAACTATCATTACATAATAATAATTGAATATTTTTTGTGTCGATTTTGCCACAAACCTCCTATTGCAGCGTTTTTAGAATGCTGGTGCGCGGATCAGTACTGATAAGAATTATACCAATAAAAATGTTGAGAATAAGATTAACATTTAATTTTTATTAATTAATTTGCATTTAAGACTATATAAGTGATTATAATCTGATTTTATTGATCTTGTTTTTGGGTATATGCGATTGGTTTATCTACAGAACTTAGCATATCTTGCCTCTCATCCTCGTATATGGATGGTTCAGCATCGTCCGTATATAAAATTTGAGAATCATTCATAAGTTCAGAATCCATGTCATCAAAGTCCATAGATCGTTCTTCCCAACTAATAATAATAATTTACATTTAATATAATTAAAAATATACATCAGTTTTTCTTAATTAATTTTGAACATTCAACCGCTGGTGAATTATTTCGAGGTTTATATGTCTAGGGATTTGTATTTTCCACTCTATTTATATTTATACTCGTATTTTCCGTGTAAACACCATAAAATGTTTTTATTTTGTAAAAATTGTGGGTTGTACAGCTTTTCATTCTTAACTGGGGTTTGTAGGGACCAATTATATCAATAAAATTTGGAATTAAAATTCATAATAATTATATAAATTTAATTTTTTACTTTGATAAGAATATCCTTGTTTACATATTTCTTTTTTGGTAGTTCATTTGCAGTGGTTTTATATGTTCCATTCCAAAAATAAATTTGGCCGATTTGTAAATTAGAATATTTGAATGACAATTTTTGTCAAAATGTTTTTGAACCGGTCATTGAGCATGAGGTCTGTTTCTATAAAAGCTGTAATGTTTAATTACTGTTTAATTAATTTGATGATAAATGTAAAGCCAAAACTACCTATCTATGATGACGAATAAAAATTTTCGGTTTAAAATTTATTCCAAATAAACTAAAAGTGATAGTATGTATTTTTCTGGCCACTATCTTTTTGCAAAAGTTGCTTAATTTTGGAAAGAATTATTTTATTTTAGGAATTAAATTTGATTGCTTGCCGCAAATATAACAATGTGCTATATACTCTTTGGCAATAAAATTTTTATTGCAACCCTTATTGACTACAAAAATTGATTATTTTTAATTGAATTAAACTGAGGAAAATGATATAAAAATTTATTTTTTTGGTTGAGTATATCAAAAATAAATTTATTATTGCTTTTTCAGATTATTTCAGTTTTTGCGCATTAGATAAAATTTTTCAACTCAAACCCTTATTGAATTAGATTATGTTATATTATTAATTAAATTAAACTGAAAAAAATGATATCAAAATTAATTTTTTGGTTAAGTATATCAAAATTTATTCCAAAAAATGAGTTGAAATGTAATCTCGGATTCTATCCGATTTCTATATTTAGAAATGGAAAATTTAGAGTAGTTATTTAATTATACTTTATAATTCACGTTTCATAATTAATCGTTACGGTTGATATTGTAATCAAAAAAATTAAATGAAATGAAAGAGAATGAAATGCATAATAGCTATATACAATGTATATTAATACATGTTACCGAAACATGTGTGATTTGTTCAATTGATTATATAATTTCGTGTCATAAATTGAAAAATTTTTTTTATTGTTTATTTTCAGCCAAATTAAAGCAAAATTTAATTTGTTCACTTTAAAAAGATAATGATATTTAAAAGTTGTGAATTTTAAGCTTCAAAAGTGAAATTTTTTGCTTTTAATTTTAAAATCAGCATTGTCTCGTAAGGGTTAATATTAAACATAAAAAAAGACAAATAATTAAATATATTGAAGAAGAAATGAGAATATCTTTGTCTCATATTCTACCTAAAATTAATAAAATTGACAAAGCTCATGAAGCTAAAATTTCAAATATTACATAATTATTTTAAAATAGATTGAGTTTAATTAAAAAATTTATTATAAATTGTCGGTCACTTTAAAACAGTGGTTCACAACTGGTAGGTCGTTAGAAGTTGAATATTTTGATGTTTTATTTTTGATAATAAAACACACACATTTTTATTACAATTTTATTAGAGGCCGGAACACTAAAAAATGTTGGATCCACTGCTTTAAGATATTAGTTCCCAATCCTGATTAGAATATTATTAGAATGCATTTCTGGGACCCATAGGGGTCCCAGTAGCGCATTTGGGAACCGCTGCTGTATACAATAATTATAAAATCCGATTTCATTAATAAATTCCAAAAGATCAGTTTAATCTTGACATTTAAAATTAGAATAATTTAGAATTTGTCTTAAATTTTAAACATTTAGTATTGACCATATTAACCAGAAATAATTAGAAAATTTACTAAACTAAACTAATAACTTATTAGTTTGCTTTAAAACGTATACAATTTATTTGATAATTAGTTTATGTGGGCTTACACGCAAAAAGAGTGGAATATAATTTAAAATAATATATTTAAAAAATTGTATCGTTGAAAATCAATACTATTTTAATTAGTAATAATTAATATTATTAAAATTAATAATGTTATGTATCTCCCATAATAATGAAAATGCATTAAATTGTATCATATTGCAAATATTTGTTATCGCAGCCATCATATTGTACATTTCATACAAATTGTAAATACAAATTACATGTAATTTAGTCTTGATTTACATAAAATTAAATGACGACTACATGCATTACCCGTTACTCGTAAAACCTGCAACAAGAAAAAATTTGATATTTCAGGTAAATTTTGTTGTTTGTCACATAAATAGAATATTGTATTGTATACTGAGCAATAACGTAGCTGTATTTAAATATTATTGACTATCAACTACATTTTCAGTTATGACCCAAAAATACGAAATGTAGTTGAATAGTCAATAAATGTCCTTGAACTAAATATAAGCGTTAATGATGATATATATTCTAGATATCAATGAAATTTAAACTACGGGACGCTATCAATTCGATATGCAAAAGATTCTTATCAGGGTAATAAATACATTAATAAAATACACCTGTTTATAAATATCGTAGATTGCACGTTGAAATAAGCGATGATTTGATAACGGGGAATGTTTTTAAAACGGATAGAGGTTACGAAATCTTGTACGACAATTACGGAAACGTGATAATTGGTGAATGCTCACCCGAAATAAAAATGCTAAAATATAAATACCCACTGACAACCTTCAAATGCATTGTGCCTAAATGCGAACACGACGAATAGCCAACTTGTACATAGTGTAAAATAAATATTTATGATTGAAATGCAGGTTAGATTGGTAATATACAAGTTTTAATGGAATACAATTATTGGTTTTCGTCTATACGTTTAACTTTATTCCCCATGTTTTTTCGTGGTGAGATAATTTTGGCCAAATCCTTTCGGCGACCATCATTTTTGTAATCAAATGTGCAATCGTGTTGTTCCGGTAAACGATGAAGTGGACAAAAGAAAGCATCTAAAAAAACTGAAAAAAATAAAATGGTGCATACCACACTGGCAGGGACCAAGACAAACAGTAGAAATCGGTACACGAGCTTTGCAAATACCACAACGAGATTTTATACTAAATGTTAAAATTAAATAAATTCACACGTTTCATTTACAGAGTTTTATCTGGGGTGGTCAAGGTGCACGAGGATTTTGAGCTGATGGATGTATCAACTTTTGATATTTTTGAAATTGATGGCTTTTCGGCAGAGTCTATTTCTTTTCTAATTTCTTCAGTCAAACTTTCTTCATCGCCAGTCGCATTATCTTGTATGGATTCTAAATCCATCTGTGATTCTTTTTCCTTCTCTCTTTGTTCAATTTCTCCTAAAAATTATTAAGAAAGTCAATAAAAAATGAACGTTTTTCTCCCTCCTTGAAAATTGCTAAAAGTCAATCCAGTTAAATTTAGTTTTAAAAAAAATTACTCTTGTAACAAACGGAGCAAAACCCTTTCTTTTCAAGTGTTCTAGAATAAAATTAGCAAAATCGACATAAACATAAGTATTACCCATGGAAGCCACAAGGACAGATAATTGGCTCATCTTTGGTGACGGAATTATTAGAATTGTCCATATCGTTAAAATTAATCGTAAAATTGCAGATAAAATGAAAATTTAAAATGGTATACCAACAAGTGTAAATATTTACTAATAAAATTCCACAGAATATTCAATAACAACACTCGGTGCAAATGTAAAAACTTTCTACTGATTTGAAAATAAAGCGCACTCTCGTTACTTTTTGCAAAACTAAACCAGTAGCAGAATTTCTAATATGAAATATAGTTAGATTAATTTTGTATGTTACCAATTTGTGTCATGTGTAACTAGAGTAATATCTACTACCTGAAGTTCAATTGGCAAATATATTTAGCACAATATATTAAAGATATGTTGCACTACTCTTTTGCTCTGCTTTCTTCGCAATTAGGAACAGCAGCTATCAGAATATTGTACCTTTGTGTGCTATTTATTGTTGTCTCCTGGCTCAGTGTTTCCTTGTATTTCATTGTCCATTACTATTACATGTGTCCATTAATTCATAATTATGACATTAATTTGTCAATTGCGTAATTATTTTCATTTATTTAATTTTTTTTAATTTATGAAAAATTAGGAAAACGTGTCAAGATACTCAAAAAAAATCTCTGGTTGGATGTGAAACGTTTGATTACCCTATATCCATTTTGAATGGGATCATTGGTTTATATTCTTATAATGTATGTCTTTATATCTATATAATCTATTTATTTTAGGAACTACTTACCCCTGGAAATTTTTACAATATCAAAGCCGCAATTAAACTTCCAGAAAATCCAAACAATTTTGATATAGGCATGACTGATATTTCTATTGAACACTATGATATTGACGGAAATATCATAATGAAATCGTTTAGAGCAGTGAGTTTTAATAATACATTTCAATGATTAAGATTCGCCAAGATTTATAATCACTTTTGAAGAAAAATTTCTAGAGCGTAAATTATACTAGCATTTTGCTGAATTTACGATACTTACGATACATGTCTTTGTCTGTTGTTTTTTTTATGCTTATTTATTTTTAGTTTATTTTGAAACACAAATCTTATTACAGAATACTTGTTGAAACTATTATATACATGCCTTTGTATTTGATAAATGTTTATGATGAAACTCAAGACATTCATGTTGAAATTGAAAAAAAATATTTTGAAAATACTGTAAAAATTCTTTAATTTTTATCATTTTATTAAGTGGAAACCTACCAAATATATTAGAGTTGTTTTTAATCACCCTAAATTGAGAGTTTATAAAGTCACTCTAGTTTATACTCTGTTGCATCAAGGATTAAGGTAAATAAATATTCTTTTTTGTCAAAATTATAAATATTACGATGTAATGAATTGATGTATTTCAATAGTAATTTGATCCAATAGAAAAATACTGTTTCATGTAATAATTACATTTTTATTAAAAAAATATAAAATTCCTAGCATGATGGTCAAGGGGCTAGTTTTGCTACTAGTACCTTAAAAATATTGTTACCGGCAATATTATTTAGTTATATGACTCATCACTATCGCAACATTAAACATACGAATTTAATCTTGTAAAATCAAAATTATTTTTAGTATACAGTGAAGCATCCATTATTCACCAACAATTTTTCAAAGTAAAATAAAAAATTTTTTTTATGCCTTAAAATAAATTAATTGCTAATTGTTAATAAAAAAACAATTTGTATTTGCGAACCATTATATTTAATTGTTTGAGTAATAGTAAAAAATAGACCCTCTTCGGTTGCCTTAACAAAATTTTGGCGTGATGGGGCTTCATTTCTTCTCAATTATGTGGAAATAATTCACTTTAAATTAAAAGGTAATGTGATATGACGGGTCTACGTGAAAACATTTGGCAACCACTCCTTTAAACGATTGATAATTGTGAATAGTAGCATTTTTAAGTTACATTTTATTATTGAATATATTTTTTTGGTAGAATAAAAATATGCCGTTGACAGAGCTAGATATTGTTTGTACGCAGTACATAACATTCACTAGTGTATATATAAAACTGTAAAAAAAAATATTTTAAATATGGTTTTTAGGGATTTTTTTGCATTGTTTTGAGGGGGTTTTTAGGAAATTTTTTATCATATTTTCAAGCGAGTTTTTTTTTTAACATATTTTAAGGAGGGTTCCAGTTTTTAATTTTATTTGTTCCATTTTATTTACGAAAGTAAAATGTTTTAAAAAGACCAATATCTAATGCATTTTATCGCAAATTAGATTTCAGAAATTGAGTCTATCAGGGTAAAAACCCCAAATTATTCATCATATTTTTAAAGGTTTATTTATAATAAAACGAGACCTATAATATTTTAAAGTTTAAGATGTATTTTAAGTTTAAAGTATAACTAGAGTTTGTGTGTGTCTGTATGTGCTTTATCGTTATTTTTTAACAAAACCGAATAGTCCTAGAATTGAAAAAAGATCACATTTAATGCAGCTTTTTTCAGTTACGATATAATAAAATTTAAAAATAAAAAATTGTCTTCACAGGTTTGGGAACCGTTATTTTAGAATAGTGGTGGGCAAACTACAGCCCGCGAAATCATGCTTCACTTATGTTCACATTTAAATTTTGAAATTTATTGTTTACATTGTAAATTTTGCAACATGTCACATTCCATTTAGATAATTAACCGTCTATTTTTGCGCATTAGATAAAATTTTCCTATATTTATCTTTTTTAAATAAAATAATAGTATATTTTTAATTAGATTAAACTAAATGCAATATAATAATTAAATTTTTTGGTTAGTTTTATCAATAGTTGAACAAAAAAATTATTTTTATTATCTATTAATAATAGACTAATTTTTGTTCAAATTTTCTTTTATGGTTTGCATAGATATAATTATAAATACATACAATTTTGAAACTTAATAATACAGTGAAACCTCTTTATAAACAAACGATTTTGAAAATTTAACGACTAATTTGTTTTTTGGAGTATCAAAAAGCGTGATAAGTTTCATAAAAATTCCATACAACGTAAACTGTTGACATGTGAAAATTAGTAATTGTCCCGGGAAAAAAACCGGGACAAAATTACCGGGATTTCCCGAAAAAAATTGAGACATACCTGAATTTGATTTATGTTTGTTATTACTATGAAAATATGATTATATTATAATATTTAAAATTTACCATTTCCAAAATCCTACCACTAATAAAATTTAATCAAAAATACCATTTCAAGCCCTCATGGAAAAATTGTCTTACACCGATATTCTTTTCAAAAATCCGATTTTACGAAATCTTATGAAAAAAATCCACTTCATCAAACCACAAATAAAAAATCTAATTTTTCAGTCCTTAATGGAAAAATATCATTTTTTCAATACTTTTTTAAAAACTTCTTATTCCAACCACAAATTATTAACGCTTGGGGGAATTATCCTCTTTTTCCAATTTTATTTTGAAAAATATTTTGAGTTATTACAAACTGGAACGCTATCATCAAAATTGTTAAAATTAAAGGAAACTTTTATGACCGTTCAACCTACGTCAACACAAAATGAAAGAAATTTCTCTACTGCTTCTAATTTCGTTACAAAACGTAGAACGCGTTTAAAAGACGAATCTATCAATATTATGTGTTTTGAAACACTTTTTCAACAATTTAAAATAAATTAATTTTTTTCTAATTAAATTTGTAAATTTTAATCTAGTAATCAAATAAATTTTTCTTTTTATTTCTAAAATTAATTAAGGTCTCTAAAACTTTTAATGCTTCTATTTTATATGAAGTAAAATTTTTTATTTTTCCCGGGAAATTTAATTTTTAATTTCCTGGTTCTCGACTTTTGTCATTTCCCGAGAAATCACAATCACTAGGGAAAATGTAATAAACAAATTATACAGAATTGATATATTTTTAACAGCATGATAATTTATTTATAAAGAGGTTTCACTGTAAACACAATTAATAATTTAAATGCACTCCAAAAAATAATAATTGTTAATTATTCAAATGGAATTTTGACACTTATAATTAATTTAATTTTACAAGCCAAAATAAAATTTTATCAATTTAAATTGTTTCATGTGTATTCACGATATTTGTGCGACCCGAGACATAATTATACGTGGTCAATGCGGCCAGCATATCAATAAGTTTGCCCACCACTGCTTTAGAAGATTGATAATAGTGGCATTTTTATTAAGATTATATTATTTTGGTAGAATTAGAAAATTGAGCCTTCGGCATAGTTAGTTGGTGTTTGTACGAAGTACAAAACAGCCAAGCTAGTAAATTATAATTACAATGTATTAAGATTATTAAAAAACTGACACAAAATTACAAATCTAGAATCCAATTTTTATAAAATTGAATTTTGAAAGGGAAATTTAAAAAAAATTAATTTATTCTTGTAATAAGTTGAGACCACTGCAGTGCACTGATATACAGTATACAAATTGATCTGAAATTTCTATTTTTTGCGATGTTAATATCATGCAACCCATATTTTAATTTACCTAAAGTATATTCAAAACCTGGTTTTCACATCTGCAATAATATAAAAAATAAATAATATTAATCTGTCATATCAATCCGTTTTAACGTTAATCTTGGTTTCATTAATTATTATATTAAAATTTAGGAAAAAATCTATAAACCACAAAATTAATTTAAATATACCATTTTGATGCAGATCTTTTTTTAATCTTTAGACCAGTGCTTTCCAACCGGTGTGTCGCCAAACAAATTTATTTAATTTATTTTTTAAAATTTTTGGTTTTAAATAGCATAAATAAGATTTTCAAATGAAAATAAAATTTTTACATAACTAAAATAGCGTTATTTTTCACTAAATTTGATTAAATTCATCACCAAAATTATTATTTTACCATCAAAATCAATAAATAAAACATCAAATACACTTTTTCCTTTATATATACCTTTTCATATCGTTCACGCACATTTTTGAAATAATGAAAAAATAATTTAAATCTCGTTTATACAAATGTAATTTTTTTTAATAACATTACATATATAATTATTTTTAATCTATAGTGGAGCAGTAATTTTATATTTATTTTGAGATTATTAGAAAAAATTTCTTTTAACGAATCAATAGTATATTTTTAGATTGGTGTGTCGCAAACCAAAATGGGTTGGAAAGCACTGATTTAGACAGTGTTTTATAATGCCTTTTTTGTCGTCACTCATTTTTCGGTCACCTAGCAAATAAGCAAGTATACACTTTGATTAAAGATTTAATTGACCCTACGATCATCCGTTAATTGATTTGTTTAAAAAAATTATATTTACTTTTTTGAAATTTATCATGGGCCAGATTGGGATTCCCAACATTTGGAAACAGCTGTAAATTTAAAATTAACCCATTTTATTTGAAATTTGAACGCAGCTCTCTAACTTATCGTGAGTTTATAAACTTTTACGTTATTAACTTTTTATCGTGTAGTACGATTTCAAAAATATCGTATTATTTACCGATTTTAAGACTTAGATGGAACACTGCCATACACTATAACAGATTCAAATTTTATCAACTCATGACCATGTACCCGTAGCATTTTATTCGTGGCTCCTTATAATTATTTTTTAAATTACTCTATTATCGCGTATAACGCATTATTAATTTTTTTTTGGAGTTACATTTTCATTATCTAACATTATTAGTTTAGTTATGAACTCATATTCTTTTTTGTTGTTCAGATTAATTTTATAACTGTTATGTAATATTGGATTGAAAATTAATTTGCAGTTTACTTTTCTGTCATCATCAGCAAAGGTTTAATTATTTTAAAAAATATTAATATATTCAGTTTATACTGGAATTTAAAAAGAAATTTCCGAGTCAAAAATGAGATTTATATTTTTTTAACTATAATTGTTAATTCATTCATTTACATCTTTTTTTGTAAAAAATGGTAATTTATCATTAATTTTAGAAATATTGTTAATTATTGGCCAATTACAACTGCAATTATATCGTATAATATAATTTTTGCAATATTAATGTCTCTATTTCTTTGTATTTGGACAATGAAAATACTTTCAAGAAATTTTCAGATATTGGACGAATAAATGAAATATTAATAAATTTATTCATTTTTTTTTATTAACGATCCATCTTGTTCATTATCAATCATTTCTTGACTAGTTCCAAATTCATTAACTCTTTTTGGGTCTACTTTGTAAACCCACTTCTGATATAGATAGATGAAAAACACGATATCTAAAATTTAATCAATTAAACAAACAATTAAAATTACCATCTCTAAAACAACCAATTCTGTATAGTGTCGGCATTTTTATTGCAAAGGCAAATATGTCATCAATAAAAGTGTTTAGTGCTTTATATGTTAACATTCTCCAGGGCAAATGAGCCACAGATTTTAGATTGTAGTTAATAAAGAGTTGGGGAAACATCATAATAAACCCTATTCAAAAATAAAACAATTGAAATGAATAGTAGCAATACCAAACATGAGTAAAAATCCATATGTTGTTCCTAAACCCCATGAATACCATCCCTTGTGATTTTCGTATAATAGAGAATAAATTGAATACCCAACAAATAAAGGAAAAAACAACCAAGCTAGATATTTGAAAGCTATCTAAATTGGCAAAATGATTCAGTGAGTTTAAAACAAAATATATCAACACAAATACCTTGTCATATTTTTGGGTAGCGGAGTGTATATACGTAGATTTTCCACTAAATTGTAAAAATGGCAATTTACCATCAAAAATGTATATCACCTATAAAAAATACAATCAAATTAAATTTAAATAAAATACCTTAATATTGACAACTTTAGTAATTTTCCATAATTCAATAAGTAAACCAACGAACACGGAGACTTTAATGACAAAATTGGTATCATTATCAAAAACATACAAGGCAATTACAATAGATTGGAAAACGTTGAATATGACAGATCTGACACTTAAACCTTCCAAAGACTTTCTACTTTTCCAAAATTGAATATCTAACATTATAAAACATGACATTTAACAATTTACCATTTTTAAAGGCAAAAAACTCAAATATGCTGTGGACTAGTGAAATAATCATTGTCATAATTAAAAGATAAATATTTGTTTCCAGAATCATTTTCTAATTTAAAATTATTAGGATGAAATCCTACTTCTAAATATACTTTAAAAGCGTCATTTTCATTGTCAGATTGACCAAATTGATCCTCGCCTATTAATTTGTAAACCCAATTATTTTTCACATTTTGAGCAGTATAGAGTTGCCATCGGAAGAGAGAAATGGGGTAAAAAGTAATGGTGAAATCTATATACCTAAAAATTTTTAGTCAATGGTATTAACTTAAATTTTACTCTAAAGTGTCATTGATTATTTGGTAATCTTCGTTTAAATTCCAGTAATCATTCAAGTACATAACGGGCATAAACACTTTGTTTTCATCATCAAATTTTAAGTCTAAATAAAATGAAATTATTATATTTTTATCTGTACAGTTAGATAAAGGCGCTGGTACTGATTGTTTTTGCCAAGGTGTAAAATCCGATAATAGATTAACAGTAACGTTGTTGTGAATGTGTGATTTTATTTCATCCTCTTTTTTTGGTGTTTTAGACTCGTTCAGTAAATTGAACGTGTTTGGATAAACGACTTTTTTAAATTTTGTCAATTCTAAAAATATTGTAATAACTTATACTAAATACCTCAATAGGTCAATACAAATCTAGGAATCTTGTGCTTAATCATATTTTTTACTGTGAAAACTCAAATTTAGGTCTTGGGACGAAATTGTCCACTGTGCATTGGTCAAAAATAAGGTAATCAAATACAGTATTGTTGTCTGATATCAAAATTGTATAACAGGGATGCCCAACCTGTCGATCGCCATAATTAAAAAATTAGAATTAGTTTTACATTTTAAATTTAATTTAAATCAATGGCGAGTTATAGAATAAAATGTAATATGCCTAAGACATTCTCTATATTACAGTAATAATTATTATAATCATATGGTGAAATACAGAGTTGTGGAGAGAGTACTGTACTATAAAATCACTGAAAATTAAAAAATGGTGTTGGCTACTTTCATCAAATTTTGAATTAATTTAGAATACCACTGTTTATAACAAATAAAATAATTTTAATCAATTTTATAAACATTAAAACAATTCCATATTGATATAAAAAATTTCTATGTACAAGTACAACAGCACTAACGGAAGTAAAATACTAAAAGATTTTTACCTCATAAACAATTTTGATAATCAAAATATTTACGACGAAGTTGATGTCAACAAACTCTTTTTAAACAATAATACAACCGATTTTCCTATTTTAATTAATATAAAATCAAGACAAACTCCAATACTGCTCTTCTTATTCAACAACCAATTATTAATAATTTAATAATCGAACGCAATTTTTGTAACCTATATTTTAATTCAAAACTAGAGCCCAATGGGTCAAAATTTAAAGCCTCTTCGGCTTTCACTAATGATCAAGTCATTAATTTCTCAAATATTTATAATAATAACAATACTCTCCACTTAAACTTTAACTATAACAAAACAAATCATATATTTGGCTACCTTTCACGGCTCAATTTCCAAATTTGTAACCATGAAGTCTTTTCTGGTTACAATCAATCTATATACTCTAATACCTGGATTCCGTAATGATAAAAATAATATAACCAACTTTTTCCATTTAAAACAAAACATGGTCAATACCAGCATTACATGCTACGTATGGAAACCGCAATTAAAGATAATGCACTGAATCTCATCAACCTTCAGAGTGCTGTGAATTACCAACTCTTGTCTGTCAAAAATGAAAAATACACCAAACTTAATAAAAATATTTCTAACAACATTACTGACTTCATAATCAAAGTAAAAAGTTATTCGAATCCAAGATTTGTTGAATTGTTTAATGATTGGAAACTTAACAAGGGATCTCTCAATTGCAATAACACATATACCCATGAAGAAAAATTAAACGTGTTACATCACTATTAATGACCTTTCTGTCTTTATATACAATGTTCTTTTAAAAAAAGAGAAAAATTCAACAGAGGAGGACAATTCAATATTCAACAAAATGCGTTCAAATCCATTTTGTGTTATCATGACTCATGAGTGAGAATGATTTGATAATAATTATCAAAAGATTTAACAAAAAAATGAACAATTAATATAACTACTCAATCTTTTAACCTCAGTATAAAAAGATGCCTGCTGGTTATAGGATTGTAAATAGCGTACAAAATTTCTATTTCATAACCGATTATCTCCTTATCCAAACCAAAAACTGTGGTTTAGTAGACAAACCTATATCAGTCTTCATAAACTTCATCGGTAATTTTGCTAGTATTAATTTTATCAAAATTGCATTCTTTAATTACACCATTTATCCTTCTCTACCACTAACTTCTGATTTTGCAATTCTAAATTTAGACATTGTAAGCCCTGTTTACCTCACATACAAAAATCAAACCAATTGGAGATAAGTCAAATATACCAAACCGACTGGACCCTATAGCAGTAAAAATCCCAATGAACATGGAATTCACTCACGATGGAGTTACTTATGAAAAAGACGATGGCATCATTGAAGCCAATGATGGTAGTCCTCTTTGCGCTTTCAAGAATCCAAAAGGTGTCTTTTATTATACTGAGATTTTGATTATATTATTGTGGATAACCAAATCAAGCATTTATGTAAAATCAGTCAAAAAGCAAAAGATTGCACAACTCATGATTTTGACGATAAATTTAATGAATCATTAAAAAACCAAACAAATTTAAATGATGGACTACCAAGAGATAGTGACTATAAAAAATTGTGTTCTCCTGCAAATGACAATAAATCAAAACTTAAAAATACCACCAAAGATGAACACAAAGTAGACTCAAGTATAATGAAAGTTGATCCCAAAATTGAAGACACCATAATTACCGAAAAAACAACAAAGACAATAGATTCCAAAACAACCATGTTCAACAAAGAATACATAGACAAGCTAAATGATGTTCTTCAACTGGTTGATTCACTGAGAAATACATTTCTAGAGCTTACAGGTTACTCAATAAACTAATATGATCCTATTTATTTAATTAATTTTGCAATATCATTGTTATTTAAGTATAAACAAAATGAGCAAATATTGACATCAACTAACGAATAAACTCATTAGAAGATGAAAAGAAGAGTCTATCTTTGTTGCTCAGTACAAGACCAAAGGGATCAGAAATCCATTATCAGAATTTCCATCAAAGAGTCTATATTTGGTCAGATATTGAATCTATAAATATTCCCAATCCTCTACACAACTCAACAAAAAACTTTACATTAGGCAGTTTGTTATCAAAACACCTAACTAAAAATAGCTCGCAAAGTCTCTTTTAATTTATAATATCAAGTATAGGTCGCAAGTAATAAACGCCAACAACGTACGGCAGTCTTACGAGACATAGGTAGAAAACCTTATGAAGCTAGACGACAAAGTTAGCATAGACTCGGCCGAAATTATTGCCTATCAGGAACTATTAAGGCGACTCCCCCTGGAAGTTAGAGACAAATACGTTTTGAAAAAGATAACAATATCGACATAGCTACGGCTATGATGCGCTCACATGTCACGACAAATTATGATAGATTGGACATCTAAAAGAACGAATTACAACGCTGTTTCAAGTGTGGGCTATTGAGACACTACGTGTCAATCTGCCGACGATCTGGAGGGGGAAGTGTAGCGAATAGGCGCTAGGAGATAAGAAAAAAATAAGATATATTTATTGTCAGACTTGTTTTCATAAATTTTGTTTATTAAATATTCAAAAGACGTTTTTACATTACAAACACCAAATTATATTTATAAGTGTTTGATAATTTTATAGATAAAATAAGTCGAATGAGTGAGTGAATCGAAATGATAAAGGTAAATGTTTATATTGATTAGTTGTTATATACAACTCTACAATCATAAAAATACAAGGCATTGCTGGTTGCGGAAAAACGACTTTCATTAAAAAATTTTACAGCAAATATGGAGGACTTATTCTCACTGTATCTAGAAAAGTAGTTATTGATTTAAAAGATTGTAATGGAAAAACTTTTGCATCCGTTATGATTAATTGCACTTTAAATACAAACATATCAATTTAATAGTTGATGAAGCTACACTAGTACATCTTGGTTTAATCATGTTCCTAGCTCTGAAATTAAAATCGAAAAACGTAATACTACTTGGAGACGATAAGCAAATATGCGACGTACAACGTGATGCCATGTGGGATATGGATAATGCACCAATACCGTTTATTACTAATCTGATTAATCTACGGCATACTTACCGATGTCCACAAGATATAACCTACAAGTGTGTCTAACCCGACACAGAAGAAAGCATGGGACAAAAAATGGTCGGGGATGCGGTATAGAGACACTGATTTTGCTTGCAGCGGATATTCTAGGAGTTCTAACATAAGTCGTTTCAGTCGAACAAGTACTGGAAAAACCGAAATTGGCAGAGATCTATTTAATATATTCCCTTGGCATGGAATAGAACGTGAATATCCTTATGCGGTCATAGTGTTTAAAGAAGGTCGGAAAATATTGTCATCACTGTCACGGGAGCAACAAATAGTGGTATCCTCTTACATCGATATGGTAAGAGAATACACAATGAAGAGATTGCCGGGATTTATTGACAAGGACCACCTTCCCCGAAACATAATAACGGGAATCATGAAAAATGAACTTAACAAGAGAACCTTACTAGGGTAGAAGTGACGGACTTTTCTAAAGTGACATATCATACCGACATACGCAATCATTTGGAATTTAAAGAAATTTAATTGGACAAGCTAAAAATGTGTATTGTACGTCTACACATTTTTAATGAAGACATATGGGTGAAAATCTATATAATTCATTCCTTCGGAATTTTTGTCATTGCTACGCAATTTTTAAATTTCAAATTTTCATTTTCAAAACATTTTTTATAATCTTCAAATTTTAATACTACAGCAACGAATTTATAAAATTAAATTTATATTAACTGAAACGTGTTATTTTTTTATTGATAATGGTTACAAATTTAACATAAAATAGTAAAAAGAAAAACTACATTCAGTAGCTAACAGTCCAAACTAATGAAGATGAGA